>WEKX01012003.1:0-112057 GCA_013390025.1 Pitta sordida
TCTAGATGTACTAGTATGTCCCTTCCAGAAAGGAATGACAACAAAGAGAAAGCTCCAAAGCTTATGCTCACAGAGATGGAACAAAAGGAGATGGAAAAAAGTGAAGAGCTGCTTAGAAGGCATTACTATAAAAAATAAGAAATACAAGTTACAGACTCAAGGCCAGCCATGGAACTGAAGGTATGTAAATACTGGCGAGCCCAGGGGAAAATGAATTAGCAGGAGAGGAGTGCTCTTGAAAGTGTTCCTGCTCATATGAGCTTGTCTGCCCCAGGGGAGAGCTCAAGAAGCCATGAGACACAGCCCTGTGGCCTCAGAGCAGCACACCACCCCACGTTACCCAAATAAACTTCCCTCTGCTCCACTCGGCACCAAAGCCTCGCTGGCAAATGGGACCTAAAAGAAACATGATCCAGTGTTGCAATTCAACACTCAGACACAATATACTTTGGTGGAGAGAAAAAAGCCAAGCAGAATATGCTCAAGTCATAAGGCCTCACCAATTAGGGAGCAGTGAGATGCATTTCTAACAGCATTTGGTAGAATCACAGAATGGTTTGAGGTGGGAGGGAACTCAAACTTCATCTCATTCCACCGTTCACCATCCTAGGCTGTTCCAACCTGGCCTTGGACACTTCCAGGGATGGGGCAACCTGGACCAGGGCCTCCCCACCCTCACAGGGAAGAATTTATTCCTAATATTTAAGTTAAATCTACTCTCTGCTGGTGTGAAGCCATTCCCCTTTGTCCTGTCACTCCAGGCCCTTCTAAATAGTCTCTCTCCATCTCCCTTGTATGCTCCCTTCAGGTACTGGAAGGCCAGTTAGGTCACCCTGAAGCTTTCTCATTTCCAGGCTGATCCATCCCAGCTCTCCCAGCCTTTCCTCCAAGCAGAGCTGCTCCATCCCTCTGATCTCCTTGGGGCCTCCTCTGGACTCTCTCCTGTTCCCCAGGGCTGGAGCAGCTCTGCAGGTGGGGTCTCACCTGAGGGGCAGAGGGGCAGAATCCCCCCCTCCCCGGTGGGATCAGCCCAGGGCACGGGGGGTTTCTGGGATGGGCCATGTCCAGCCTCTCCCCCACCAGCCCCCCATGTCCTTCTCCCAGGTGCAGCTCCAGCAACTGGCCTTGTTAAACCTCATTGTGTTCCCAAGGGCCACTTCCTGAGTTTGTCCAGGTCCCTCTGGATGGCCCCATCCCTCAGGTGTGTCACCTGCACCCTCCCCTTGGTGTACTCTACACACACCTCCTCCTGCAGCAGAAGTACCCTAAGAACACACCAACCCTACACTCCTGTCACACAAGGCTCACTTCAGACCAAGCACTCCTGGTTAAAAACATAAACCAACAAAAACCAGGCTAAAAGCTTTTAGAGAGCCTTTATGCCTTGCAGCTCTTACCAACAGAGGGGAATTTTTCTTTTAGGAAAGGAAAATCCATCTCCCTTTTTCACTTCTGTTTCTCCATCAGGGGACCCCTTCCTTTTGGGATTTATTTAAACAGCCATTGTAAATGTCAGTTCAGCCAGGCCCTAATCCAAAGGCTGTTAAAGTCAGGGGAAAGCCTCCTGCTGCCTGCAGAGCAGCTTTGGACCACACACCAGAATCCGTGGCAACATCCCAGACGTGAGCCTGCTGCAGATCCTTCACCACCCAAAGCAGATCAGGGCTCTGTGGTGCTCATCTCCACACAGATGGGCTCCCCCTCACCCTGAATAACTAATGGGTTCTGTGGAAACAGGGGAGAAAAACGTACCTGGAGCCTTACCATAGTCCCTTCTCCCAGATGACGAGCAATGGGACAAGGGCAAATGGCTTCCAGTTGCACCAGGAGGGGTTAGATTGGATATTAGGAAATACTTCTTCACTGGAGGGCTGGTCAGGCACTGATACAGGCTGTCCAGGGCTTAGCCAAGACTCATGGACAGCATGGACACGAAGTGAACACAGCCAGAGCTACAGTGTGAAAACTCAAAACCAGACCAGTGTGGAAGATACACATGAAAGATTAAGGAGGAAACCTCTCCAGCAAGAAAGGGTCAAAATCCCCCACTGCCCTGGCTGGAAAGGCATTGCCAGTGACTAGTGGGTCTCCCCAGGCTGTCCCAGCACTGCAGAGTCAGACTGGAGCTGTTTTGTTAATAAACTGCCCAGTGAAAAACAGCCTGAGATGTTTCAGCCCTTAGTAACTGGCATGAAAACTCGGACTGAACTCCAGTGTCTGGTTTCCTTTGCTCAGTAAGAGCCTCTTTCCTCTCAACTATGAAAAAAAAAAAAGTAAGTGATGAATGTCTGGCTGTCAGAGCCAGCTCTGATTTGCTGGATTTAGTACTAAATGCTGAGTCTTGAGACTGCAGTGAGATCCAGGAATGTTAAAAATCAGCAAACTCCTACCTCTGCCTCTCAGCACCCTTCTACCAAGAGAAATTACAGTAACAAGTTGATAAAAGCAGTTGAACACACAATGCCCAGCAGGGGAAGGAACGAGAAACAGAGCCTAGAGAGCACTTGAAGGTTTGTAATCCACCCCCTGTGTGCAGCCAGTGCACCACAGTGTCTCCAGACAAGGGGGAGCACGGCCAACAGAGCTCAGACCTGGGTTTCAACCATGTTCCCAAAGTCATCAGCACTGCCAGCCTCAGAGGGTTGAGGCCAGATTCCATTCTTACTACCCTGAAAATCCAAGTTGAGACCCAAGACTTATGATTTCGAGCTTTAATTTTAAACCATTCATACTTTGCATTTGATTCCTGAGCTGAGGAGTTAAAGAACACCAAAAAAATGTGGCTGCAATGAACTGAGAACAGGATTGCTAGAAGGCAGCAGAGCTCTGTCCCCAGTATCCTGTTTATGCAGCACCTGCAGCCATCCACCTTTCTGGCTGAGGTCCCTGTGTCACCTCAGCTCTGGAGGAGGGCCAGCTCTGATGCAATCAGCTGCTTTCACCTAAGAAGATGACCCATTCACCTGCAGTGCAAATCCCTGAGCCTACCAACTTCAGCTGTGCTTGTCTGTCAGCCTTTCAGCAAGTAACGTGCAGCACCTGCCCTTTGAACACAGCCACACTCAGACATTCCTGCCCAGCACTTGCTTTCTGAGCTCTCAGGGCCTCCCAGCCCAGCCCACTGCAAAGGCAGTCTGCATCCCAATGCACCTTTGAAAGGCCACACCATCCAATTCCATCCTTTTCCTATGACACAGCATCAATTTCCCTAATCCAGGGAGTAAATCTGCCCTGTCTGACCTGCCAGGGGCCCTGCTGGAGCAGTCCCTCTCATTGTTGTGATCCTAGGGAAGAGCTGTGCTCTTCCACAGCCCTTCTGGGTGGCAGGGCTTCCCCAGGCTGTCAGGGGCTCTGCATAAAGAAGCACAGCTGCTTGAGAAGATAAAAACGTTTTGAGTGAGGGAGACTATTTGAAAGCACAACAGAAACCTAGACTTGTGTAGTAACTATTACCCAAATGACAAGAGTCACTGCGTCCTGTGACACTTCCCAGGTCATTGTCAATGGTATCCTGCCAGAAAGTTGTTGTCTTTGGTTTGGTTTTTTTTCCTTTTTATTTGTTTTGCATCCATCTCTAACATTTACTGTCCTTTCACAGACAGCACAACAAGACATTGCAGAAAATCTACAACCATGTCAGGGCCTGCCTGTATAAAAGGGGTTTTTCCCCTCAATTCCCACAGGCTTCATTTTCAGTCACAGGCAGAGACTGCTTCCAGGGGAGGCTCAGGTTCCCTTGCAGGAACACAGCACAGGGCAGATCATTATTTTTGACCATCATCTCTGGAGCCAGGCTAACAGCAGCAGCAGAACACTCACATTCAAGCAGAGAGAAAGCTCAAGGCACCTGCTCCTCAGGAACAGCCTTCAGGACTCTGCCAATGTGAGAAAGGAGAAGCAGCAGGCTCCATTGCAGTTTTGGCTGTTGCTGTGAGAAACGAAGCCAGGAGGAGAGGAACTCCCTTGTGATGAGTTGCCTCTGGCTCCCAGCACCAGCACCATGAGATGGAGCAAGGGAGACTCCCATGAAATTATTCTCCCGCAGTTGCCAAAGGTGAGCACAGGAGCTTGGAATGAGTGACCTCCATGTGCAATGAGGTAATACCACCTCCCATCGAGGAAGGGGCAGGAGGTGCCTTCTGGAATGAGCCAGAATCTGCTGGGAGGATAGAACAACACTGGGCATTTCCCTGCCAGAGCAGAGCTGAGAGGAGCCCTCATTAAATCATTACAGCAGGGCACACTGCCAAAATGCCCACAGCTCTTTCAGAAAGCAGGCCCCACCTTGCAGACCATCCCAGAAACATGCCTCCTCCAAGGCAGGGGGCCCCATCCTGTTCTTTTCCACCCCATCCACAGATCTGTTGGGGCACAGTACCTGCAGTGAAGATCTGGGCAGCCACTGCCAGGAAGGCGTCTGTCACCACCGTCTCCGAGTGCAGGGAGATGTTCAGCTGGCGGGCGATGTTCCGGTACACGTTGGGCCGAATGTACTCCAGCTCATCCCCTGGGAACAAACAGCCACCAGTCAGCACACACAGCACCAACTCCTACTTGCAGGAATCATGGCTGGGACCACCACACAGAGCCCTTCAGCACTGCCTGGGTTTGGGCAGGCAGCAGAGTGCTCAGGGTCATTCAGATGCTATTCCCCACCACCTGCAGCCTCCTTTCCCAATGCCTGGGACTTCCAAAGGGAGTGGAGACAGGCAATGGCCCTGTACCAGTGGTGTGGCTGCAGGAATCTCTGAAATGCTGTTCCCAGGCTGGCTGCCTGCCTTTCCTCCAGCACAGAAGACAGGGCTCAGATAAGCACAGCTGTGCCACTTTATTTCAGAAGTGAGAAAGAAGGAGGCATATCCATCCAAGTGAGCTTTTGGGAGATACACCCTTTCCCAGCACTCCATTAGGCTTGTACAAAAACGCCTGAAGTGCATGAGAGCGACTCAGGAATGCTGGAGGCTGATGAATGCCAAGGATACACCCAGAGCTGCTCAACACTAATTAAGCAAAGAGACTCTCTGCTCAGCTATTTTCTGCTCACACAAGCAGAGTGGTGATCTAGAGCTCTTTCTCTCCTCCAAATGGTTAAAGGGATGTTCATTTGTGTGGCTGACTCCTCAGCAGCAACTGCTCCTGACACACAGGAGCTTGGGAAACAACAGGAATGGTTTTCCTCTCTAGCAAACTAAACCATTTTTGAGGAGCAGGATTAACAAAGCCTTCTTTCCATAGGATTTCTCTCTACAGGGGTTCACAGATATTTAATGAAGGTGACACAGTTGCTGTCGGAGCACGAAGTACGTAATGCACAATTGCAGGGAATCTTTGTGCACAGAGAGTCCTTTCTGGCTGAGGTTTAGGGCACACTGTGCCCTCCTCCTGCACAAGGGAGCTCTGGGAAAAGGGAGAGCTATCCCAACAGCTCTGCAAGACCCAGCTGACCTGTGCCATCCAAAGAGCAACAGATCCTCCTCAAAATTTTATTTCTATGGGAGATAAAAAGGAAGATGCCACCACAGTCAGGAGCTTGTTCCAGAGCCACTGGCTACTGATCCTTAATTTGTTTAACTAGCACAGGTAGAATCCAGCTCTATGAAGTCCCACAGCTGAGCTCTCCCAGCTCTTTCCAGCAGTAGGATTGTCCCAGTCTGATGGCAAGAGGAAACCCTGCCAACACATGGTCAGCCTTGATAAGAAGAAATCTTACTTGCACTGCCCAGCAGCTGTTTTCTCCTCACAGGCTTCCTGGTAAATGTCAGGAAATGGGGATAGCCCTGGTTAGCCAAGAGGGAGGCACAGGAGGCTGGGAGCAGCACTTGGTAGCCTGCCACTGATACAGCTCCTAACAAGCTGTGCCTGGAGCCCCAGAGCAGACCAGGGTTTGTTTGGAGGTGCACACTGCCTGCCCTGCAGCAAGGCAGAGGGCAGACAGGATCATCTTGGGGGGAAAGCACAGGAAAGCATTCCCAGCCCCTGTCCATTGGTGCTGGACCTCAGTGCCCTTGTTCAGGCACATATGGAGCAATTCTGGGGCTTCTCCCCCCAATTCCCATGATTGTGGGGGAGTGAGCAGGGCAGCAGTGACAGTCCCCACACACAGAAGCTCAGTGCAGTGGTCAAAGGGCTTCCCTGGGCCTTGGCCAGAGCAAATCCAAGTTCAGATAAACCAGACCTCAGACACACACAGCAGGCTGGTCTGGGGTGCCTCATTTGGCCACATCTCATTTACCACTCCTGACTCATTAATTGCACTAATTAGCTGCTAAGCCTCACTGAGCTGATGAGCTCTAGCTCCCCAAGACTGCAACAGCATTGCCTGTGCCCAGGACTTCTGCTGGCCTGTCAGGCTGTGCAATGGACTCTCTGTGTGCAAGAGGGCTACAAAACACTCCAGCTTCTCATCTCTTCAGGCTTCTCAGCACTGTCACAGAGCAAAAACCTGGCCTGGCTTGTTGCACTGCACAGGAGGTGGCTAAGGACTCCCATTTCTGGCAGGTACCACTTGGCCTTGTGCTGGTGAGAGCAACGAGGGGGAAAGAAACAGATGGGGCATGAGGCACATGAAGTTCCTGAAGAAACAGGACAGAAACAACCCTTCATCCTAATGAGGAGGACTTCTCACCCTCCTTATTGCCTGGACACCACATGGTGCTCTCCAAACAGATTTGCTCAGAGAAGGCACCAAGTTCCTGGGACTATCAGCCAAATCTTTCCATCTGGACATAGACAAGTGACAGGAGAGTCATCCAGGAGACACCCTCAGATCCAGCCACCTGCTTGCCCTTTAACCTGTTCCTGGCCACCCACAGAAGATCTGGTTGGAAGCAAATAAATCTCAACCCTCAACCCAGGCAGAGAAAAAAGGGAGGACAAAGAGGCACCAAGATTGACAGAAAAATAACAGAAAAATCCCCCAAAGACCAAACAAAAACAGAAGTAAAGTGAGCACAGCAGAGAAAAAGTGAGTTAAAAGTCAGTTAAAAGAAATACAGCTATACCTTAAAAGGAAACCTGGGGTAATATCAAACAAAGGTAGAAAGTGGGGAGACAAGCCCTGGCCCCAGCTAAAGGTCACTTCATCAGGTTTATTTGAAGTCCAGTGTAATTAAATCAGATGCAAATGTTTGTAAAAAAATCCAAACCAGATATGACCTAACACACTAGTCTGCAGGCTAAGAGGGACGTTGGCAGCAACTGCCAAGATGCAGAACAAGACAAACACCCAGACTTGAGCACACAGGATGCTGTAACCCAAAACAAAAGGTGAAGTCACTGCCAGCATTCAGAGGGTGCTCCTGGGACAAGCACAGCTCTAGATCATGTCCTCATATCACAGCCTTCAGCCATGACCTTCAAATTGCATTCCTTGCAGCCCCTGCCATGAGGGGGGCATAAAAATCAGCCAACTCCTCCTTGCTCCAGCAAACAGCAAGAAAAGTCAGGTATTGCTGAGTGATTTAGGCAGACAAAAGATAATTAAACACACTTTAATAAAATCTCCAACCCACATTTTCTAATCAACTACCCCAAAATTAAAGGACCCTGTGGCTGGGTGAGCTGCTGCCGAAGCCCAAGCCTAGAGGTAGCAGTGCCCTACCAGATGTGAGGTTGGGTTGCTGGGCTGCATCGTGGCAACCAAGCCACTCACCTCTGTAGAAAACACTGCCAGGCTCCCTGAAATGCCCAGCTGAGAAAGACTGCTGAAAGTCCTGTGAGAACTGTGACACAGCTCTGGTCCTGTGCAGACAGAATTAGTTTGCTGTTGAGCTTTCTTGGACTGCACCATGATTTCGAGTTGTTGCAAGTCCTCAGAAAGAGGCAGCTCTGCAGAAACCCTGAGCAGTGCTCCAAGGGAACCCAAGCAAAGCAGCACTTGAGGGAAGATCACAAAAACCAAAAGTAAATGCCCAAAGCAGAAAAGAAAAACCTCTGTATCATCACATGAAAAAGCTCCTCCAGGAACCTTAACCTGCAATCCCCGTCTCAGTGCCCCCGGGCTGGCAGGACTCACCCAGTCTCAGCAGGATGGAGGACACCTCAGCCAGCTTCCCCCCCGGCACCGGCGCGTTGTACTCGGGTTTGCTCCAGCTGACCCCTGCTCGGACCAGCCTTGAGTTTATGTAGTCCCTGCAGAGAGCCTTGGCCTGGGACACAAGCTCTTTGTCAGTGGGAGACCTGTCAAAAACCTCCATCACCTCTGCAGCAAACACTGAGGAACGGCGCAGGACTTCCATGTTCCTCTGCTGAGCCCACAGCTCTGCACCCACTGGGGGCTGAGCCTTGGCCTTGCCTGGCAATCCTCTCGTGTCAGGTTTGCTCACAGCTCCCAGCAGCTCTTCTCCACAAGCCAGTTTTTCATTTTACCTGGTGAATAAAAGCACCCATAAGTCCTCTAGCATGGCAAAGATGTAAATCAGAAGTCCAAGAATACAGTTATGCTAAAGGCAGTAGTGTCACTTTTGCCTTAGTCCATTTTACAGACAGGAGGCAAAGTCTTTGTCTTTCATCTTTTGGCCACTCTGACTTTCCCTGGCAACTTTCCCTGGCCCACGGAAGGGCCGCAGTTTTGAACTCTTGAGGTGTTTCCTCTTTTCCACTTCAGATTTGGCAGTTCCAGAACTACCCGTCAAAGAGACCAGACAGTCAGTGTGGAAACAATTCATAGAATGTGCAGACAATCTCAGCTTGTTTCAATTACGCTGGAAAAAAAGAAAATAATCCCAAATACCAGATACAGTAACCTCAACCAGATGTCAACAGACATTCCAGCTCAGTAGGTCATGGATCTTTCTGAAGAAATGGCACTATTACAGGAGCAGGGGTACGGGAGCATTTGAAATGTCTCAAGAGAGACGGTTTACCACATTCCCAGTTTAGGCTTTGGTTCTGCCACTCTTTTCCCCCAAAGCAATGTGCGTGATACTTCTTGAAAATCTCTAATAATAGCTGAGAAAGGAAAACAGAAAGGTAGATTTTCAAAAAGCTTTTGAAAAAAGACACTTCACAATTTCTTCAGAGGTGCCTGCTCAATTCACCTGCTGGTCTGACGTTTTAACCCAGTGCTGCTCTCAGAGTCAGAGCCAGCCCCATCTTCATTCAGACGTAGTAAATGCATTTTTAGTCCAGTTTCAGACACTTACTTACAATGACCATTTTCAAACAAAATAAAGCCAGTTACTTCCATTTATCCCCCCCTACCCCCATCCCCAATATATTTACCTCTCATGTTACACCTTTCCCCCCTCAGTGATTCTTGTTTGGTTTCGTTTCTTTAGAAGATCTGCATCACTGAACACCTGGTTTAGGATTCCCAGGTCACTGTCACACTTCCCTGGAGAGCCTCCTTCCCCATCCCTGTCAGCCCCGCATCCTGGCTCCCCTCACCGCGATCCCTGGGGCTGCCTCGCCCGCTTTTAAGGGACCAGACGCGGAGGAAAGCTCCTGGCTTTAGCCTTGTAAGGAAGATGAAATAACCGGGAGGTGGGGTTGCTATAGCCAGAGACCGACGCTTTCTCCTCCCCTCTCGGCTCTCTTAAGGAGGTTCTCTGTTGTTCTTCAAGGGCTGAACATCGGGGTGAGGATGGGAGCATAATTTCTGGAGCAGGTTTTCCCCCGGAACAGACAGGGACAGATGCACCGCTGGGACAGGAACAGCTCCTGCTGAATGCCCACAGCAGCTTCTGCAGAGCTGATGTTGGCCAGTCATTTTGATATGGTGGCCAAGTGGTCATACTTCAGTGTGGGTTAGTCCTCCCAATTCACAGAATCACAGAACCACAGAATCAGTAAGGTTGGAAAAGACCACAGAGGTCATCAAGTCCAACCTATCACCTATCACCTATCCTAGCCAACCCTGTCACCTAACCTGTTGTCAGTTCCCTTCATTGTCTCAGGCTGTGTCCCTGGAACGAGACAATGGGTAAGGACCCTTCCTACCCAAACCATCCTGTGATTCTGTGATGATTTTATGGTTAACAAAGAGAGCCAGAGCTCACAGCTGAGGCCAGGGCACAGGCATTCCCCTGAACTACACATGGTCTGGTTAACAAAAATGAAGTGGCTTTGCTGATAGGAAGTAGTTTTTCCAGAATGAAGTGTTTTGCAGGAACGTGTCCACTTTATCTCAGTGTAAAGAAAACTAGTTAAGAAAACTAACATAGAAAGTTTAAGGAAAACATTTCAATTAGTTCCAACTTATTTATAAATTAATTTCAACATCAACTTTTTGACACAATATTATCAATTCCCGCCAGGGAGACAGTGTTAGGAGCTGGACTCGATGATCCTTGTGGGTCCCTTACAACTCAGAATATTCTGTGATTCTGTGATCATAGTGCTCAGATTGCTTCCCTGTGCATGTGTCCATTTCATATTAATAAATGACATACAAATGTTGGCTTTTTGGTGTTATGATTTGAAACAAAAGAGAAACTAGCAACAGAAGTCTCCTGTAGGAAATTTCTACCAGCCCAAACAAAAAACAATTTGTAGATTAACAACTGGGTATGTGGCATGTTCAAAATACAGAAGTGAGAAGCGAGTGTTGTCATCTTATTGCCTTCAAGAAAAGACAGAGGCAAGTTCAGCTCTCCAAGGTGTTGATCACAAAAAATCCTTCAGGTATAACCTGCACCACTGGTGGCCTCAGAATTGAGGCATAAAAAGGAGCAAATGAGCCGCATGAAAAAGCCTGTGTGACATACCAAGCACTCTGTCCAGCATCCCATACACAAATTATCAGAGGGTGCTGGCTGCCATGAACTGGAGTGCTGGAGGCTGCTTTGCTGGGATGGGAAGGGCTGAAGCACCTGATACCCCACAGCAATGGGGGAGGGGGGGCAATTTCAGAGCTGGCTTTTTCTGGGGAAGGAGCAGGGTTAAGGAAAGGCACATGTATAACCAGCTGGGAACCTGGCTTGGCTTGATGTGATCATGGTGAGATGGCAATAGTGACTGTACATCTCCAGCACCACATGTGTTTGCTCAAAGATTTTCTCAGAAATCTGTTTTTATCAATTTAAATAAGTATAGACAGAGGTCTGTTCCACTGAAGCTGAAATCAAGACTCCAGAGATCCTGTGGAACTGCCCAACCCTAACCCAGCCCTTCCTGTAGTGTGGCCTGATAGTCTCTTGGAAAATTATATTTCTGCCTTTGCAACTTCGGTGGCTGGAAAAAAAAAATCATTAAAAATTATGTTTCAGCTTCCTGCCCCAGCTGACAGCTTGAAACAGGAGCCCTATCCAAACCATCCCTGTTCAGCAGGGCTCTGAAACAAAGAGCTTAAATATCAGTATTGCTTAACTAATGAGAATGTTTCCCAGAATTCTGGCAAATATGCAAGTGCCACAGTGCCTCCCAGCTCCCCATGGGTGCCAATCTCAGCCCACGTGTTCCCTGGCCAGCTGTCACAGCATGCAGCACCCCCTCAGCTTCCACTCTGCAGCAAAGACACAAAAACCAGCAGCATGAGGGCTGTGTATAATAAACCAAACTTTGTGGTACAAAAAACCCCCCCATCAACAGTGCATGGTGTTCTACCCATGTTATTTACAGGCTAAAAATGCAGCTTCACACTCAAAGATGCCTCTGTAGGTGACACCACAGCACACAGTGATGAGCTGAACACAAAAGGACAGAGCATTACAATCCAAGGAGGTGCTGGTTCAACCAGAGGCCCTTTTTCCACAGTGTGTTTATGCTCAGAGAACTGATCTATAATAGGAAAAACCCTGTGGCAAAGGAGTGACAGGAAACAGTGCAAAAGCAGCTTATATCACCCCAAACCACTTATCCCTGGGTAGGTTTTTCTGTGCTCTGGCTGGAACAACAGGCCTCACGTCACAGCTCCTGCCTTTCTGAGGTGGGGTGACCAAACCAGCCTGGAGCACTCCTTTGGTAACTCCAGGGGAGCACAGAGATATGGCTACATCTCATAAGCATCTCAAGTGGGAACCAGCCCTGGAGAAGTCCTATCAATGAAAGAAAACAGCAATAATCTAAATGTAGGCATCTTCTGCTCAGTATCAAACAGTTTAACTGCTGGAGAAGGAAGTCTCTAGAAAGGCCTTTTAGCAGTGGCAGTGGCAGCAAAACAGCTGGTAATTGTGAGCACCCTGAGCTTGTGAAAGGGTCTGCATGATGCCTGCAAGAGCACAGAAATAGCCCCAGGGGCCCCAGGAGGTCATTCAGCCTTGTGTTCCCACAGCCTAATTCCTGTCTCACCCCACAATGCCTCTCCTATTCCCCTCACACAGTTCCAGAGAACACAGGGAGCCCATGTTATAAACACCTTCACAGTGAAGACTCTGAGCAGATGGATGCCAAAGACACACAGTTAATTCCCAGAGAGCCTGGGAACCAACCTTGCCATCCCCTACCTGCTACATCCTCCCCTCAGAGACAAGGTGCTCTGGCACTGCAGCCAGACCAGTGCCTTCCATAAACCCCCCCTGGCACTGCAGCCAGACCAGTGCCTTCCATAAACCCCCCCTGGCACTGCAGCCAGACCAGTGCCTTCCATAAACCCCCCCTGGCACTGCAGCCAGACCAGTGCCTTCCATAAACCCCCCCTGGCACTGCAGCCAGACCAGNACCAACCATCCCTGGCACTGCAGCCAGACCAGTGCCTTCCACCAATCATCCCTGCACCACGCTCTGCATTATCTCACAATTTAACATAGAGTCTTATCCCCACTGACTCTTCCTGTCTGACCTTTGCAGCAATACCTCAAGTCTGTGTTTGTGAAGTTACCACTTACCACTGCAAAAACAGTGTCAGGCTTTGGGCTGTGCAAATGGAGGTGGGAAGAAGTAGCACTTCTTTTCACACAGAAATATTTTGCCAGCTGCAACAGGAAAACAATACATGGAAGCAGCAGCTTAGTGTGACCCAACTAACACACTGAGGCTTTTCTGAACTTTTTCCTTGTTTCTGAAGGCCTGGATTCAAAGCCTGCTCACAGCCAAGCAGTGAGTTGTATCATGCTTGATGTGAACACCTCGGAGCACCATTTCTGGAAGAGGATTTTGCAGTGCCACGTGTCACGTGCCAGACCAAAGGGTCTCTGTCATAGTCAACTTACGTTCCACAGTCTTTAGACAATTCTTCACAAGGATGCAGGTCAAGTGACTTATACACATCGAGTTTAGTGACCAATCCATTGCTTTGCTTTCTGACCAGAAGGTTTCAGACAAGCACTGACACCCAATATGTGTTTTCTTCTCTCAGCCTACTGCCATGCCCACTCTCACTGCAGACACAACTTGCTCTCCATATGTTGTGACAAAGACAGAACAGAGATATGGTGTGCTCTAGAATGGATGTGCAAACACAGAGAAGGGGAAACTGTAGCAGGAATTGAATGGTAGCATAGGAGTTGAATCACAGAACCTGCATTCCTGAATCTTACTGTGGAAATGCAGTCCCAGAAGAGTTTAACCAACCTTGGCTACTCAATCTCAAGCCAACAGCTGCTCTCTGTAAGGCAGCAGCTTCTGGCGACATCTGAGACTTTGATGAGGCTGCATCATCTACCTAAGAGCCTAATTGCATAGATACAACAGAGTCTAATTTGCACATTTTACTGATCATCTCGTAATCCAAGGAGGCAGCAGACACAAACAAATTAGAAGTTTTAAGTTGTTAAACAGCTGTAGCTTTGTCTTGAAACACAAATAAAATATTTACCACGAAAGGAGAAAAGGCAGAACATGGCTAATGGGGTCAACTGTCCTCAAGAAAGCAGAGGACACTTCACTTTCAAACTCTAACCTGTGGCAGACAAGATTAGGAAGGCTACAAACCATGGGAACAGTGTCTGGGAAACAACCAAGGACTTCCAGTGCACAGATAGTTTCAAGGTTGCCCAGCTGCGGGGAGATGCCTGGGAGGTCCCCAGGAGAGTTTGGGATTTGGGGGAGCTGGTGACCAACATGTGGGAAAGCTTTGGGGTTGTCTTTCTGTACCTGCACTACCTGCTATAACAGACTGTGCTGGAGGCAATAAAAATGTCTCCACTCCCTGTCCAAGGGCAGTCCATGCCCTCTGCTGCTGCACTGACCAACAAAGGCACAGGACAAGCGTTTGTCTCATCCCAGCAAGGTTTGGGACTCTGCTCACACTCACACAGAGCATCTGTGCACAGGTAAAGACAGGCAGGTGCCTCTGCCTGCAATGATCCCAACATTTTAAGAGTCTGAAGAGGGTGCAGGCACTTGTGCACTGGTTCAGCAGCATTTGTGAGCTCTGTGAGCAGCATTTACGAGCATTTATCTGCAGCTGTGAGACGTGCTGGCTCAGCCCATGTAGTAAAGGGACTGTTGGCTCTGACACCCACAGGGCAGGACTCTGCCCTTCACACACCTTCATGCCCTAAACATGCTCCAAGGGATTGAGACTCAAATGTTGCATATCCAGAATGTCATCCTACCTGTATTTAAACCATTGGTGACTGTTGGAAAGTATTCTCCAAAGACTTGCCCTCTTACTCAGCAGAGCAGTAGAGGGCTGGTTTTCCAGCAGCAGGGTTAGCTATAGCAACCTTTGTGTCCAGCTGCTCATACCCATTCCCAAATTGTCCTTCCTAATTGCACTGCTCTGATTTAGGGACTGCTGGCACTGTGGACTAGTTCAGGGAGTTGTTATTTTTCATCTGGATGTGATAAACCTTCCACTCAAAGCACATCTGCAGAGGTGTATTAGTACAAGCAAGGTAGCTACAAGCAAAAGGAAACCAATTCAGCTTTGCCATCCAGAAAAATACCCATGAAACTGCAGCACTTGGGCTGGTTCTTCCCATAAAAATGCAGTTGTGGTGGTCTGGAGCTTTCTAATGCACTGCAGAAGACAGAAAAATGCTGAGAGAAGGTAATCAATACATCCTCCTGTGAGAGCAATGATTGCTCAGCATGTCTGATTTTTCCTGCACTTTTAAGATAAATCATAAGCTTTTATGGCTTATGATCGAAGAGACTTTAAATAAAAGTGAGGTGGAATTCTGTTTCCTGGCATTATGACATTGAAATGTCCAAATCCAGCAGGTGCAATAGCCAGGAGAAAGCAATTCCTTCCTTCTGACTGAAACACAAAGTTGATCCAACAGGTGCCCACAACAGGGTTAACTTACATTTGGTGACCATGAATTCCATGATCCCCTTTCCCTCAACTGGAAACCTTTGGGCTGGGGTGTTTCCATGGCTATGAAAGGGTGTAGGAGCTGCTCTGAGTGTTTGGGATGAGGTGATACACATGCACACCTGTGCCCAGAGCTCAGGGTAGATCCACTTCAGTCAAAGTGATTCAAGTAAATTTGAATTGTATTTAAGAATCAGCAAGCTGGAAGGCTTGTTTTGAGGTCACTGATTTTAATCTGAGGTTATGTTTGTTTGTGAAGAGGGCAGTGTCAGACTCACCTGGTTATTTCATCTGCACCCAGCTCAATGCTGTGGTTTCTCTTTCACCTAAAAAGGAGAAAAGTGATGTGCATGTAAGTCATTCTCCAACTGATACCCATCAGAATTCTGAATGTGCTCAGGATGTTTTCTGCTTAGGCTATTTTAACCTCACCTTGCTAGTGTGTGCCCCCTTGAGCATCCACACAAGTGCAACTGAAAGCAAACAGAAATAAAATTATGTTTTTTAATTACTGAATTAAACCATCAAACATGAATTTGAAAAGATTTTTAAAATGCAGAAAAGCACCCCAGACAAAAGAAAACCACAACACCAGAGAATTGTTCTAATTCAGGTACTGAACTGAGTCAAGTGTTGAAGTGAATAACCAGCTGGGGACAAAGTCAAGACTTCCGAGATGTTGCAAGGCCAGAGAAGTCTTTCTAACTGAGCTCATTCAGTTTGTCATTTGATTATGAAGAGCCAGAGAGAAAAGAGGGGAAAAAATCCATTACATATTGGGTAAGGCTTCACAAAAAGGCTGAAGAACCACCTCATGATGATGAACAATCAATGCTGATTGCTTATCTGTATTTTACAAGTCACTCATGTATTTGCCATGCTTTCCATCACTCCAGGCTTCCAACACATGCTCATAGCTCTAATACTTTTGTTTCACAACAAAGAAAGGGCTTAAACTGGACTTGATGATCTTAAAGGTCTTTTCCAACCTAAGTGATTCTATGAAATATTTACTAACCGACATGAATAAACTCTAAGTGAAAACTTGCACTTTAACGTTCCAGAAATGTCGCCTGGGCAAGGTGCACATGAACTATTCCCACAGGTGATTTACAGGAGAAACCAACAACACCCTGGCCAGGTTAAAGCTGAAACCTCCCAGCAGCAAGGAGGAGGTTAACAAGTGAAACTAGAGTTAGGGGAAGTGTTTTCAAGAATGAAACAGAAACACATAAAACTACAGTTCTGGAGAAAAGAACCCCATGACTCCAGGGACCAGTTTTCAGCTGAAGTGTGGAGTTACTTCAGTAATTTCAACTGAAGTGTCATGTAGTGTTTTATGGGGAGGAGTCAAGTGCTGAGAAAGAACAAACCAGGAGATCCCACATGTGAGATCTGCTGCACTGGAGAGGAGTGAGCAATGAGAGAAACACCCCCAGGCAGCTTTCCATGGCCACCAAGCACCTCTCCTTCTCTGTGAGGGAGACAGGCAGACACCGAGCTGTCTTGTGCACTTCCTGCCAAACATCTGCTTTTTTAAGCCCCTCTAGCAGAAACCTCAACGTAGGGTAGATACACAACAGGAGTAATTTAATGGATATTCGTGATCTAAAAGAAGTAGATGCTGCTTATTGTGAGTTATCAGAACAAAATTAGCTTCACACAGACCCCCTGCATTGGGGTCTGTGCCTCTCACCAGGTCCAGAAGCTTATTGTCACTTGAGGTCTGATTTCTTATTTCCTGGAAACTATAGACCAGTTTCTCTGGATAGAAGCCAAAGCAGCATAAGATTTCCTGCTGGCACTAACACACACACAGCATTTTTTGTTATGAGAAATATAATCTTTGTGATTCAGTTCTGGAAGCAGCCATGAGCTCACCAGTCTCACACTGCAGTGGCCTGGAGCAGTTGACACGAATTACAGCTGAACCTTGCAGAAACTCATGGCACAGGGCTGTTAATGGCGGCTTTGGCCCAGAGAGGAGAGGCCAGGGGAGTATCATCACTAATAGAAGTTTGATGGCATGAGCTTGAGTAGCATCTGATACACAGAAGCTCAGGGGCCCAGCCCAGACCACTAGTAAGTCCAGCTCTTGCTGCTCTCTGTACAACTGCATTCTTTCCTGGAAAAACCATATCCCTTGGGAACACAACAAATTCAGAAGGATCCACTTGTCAGGAAGATAATTTGCCCTCTGTTCTTACGGTGTTACTGCCTAATGAAGTAACAGGGCTCTTCCACATCCCTGCTCTCCAGAAGCATAACACAGAAAACCTCTCCAAGCCCCTTGGCAGCTGAACGGAGCCAGAAACAGCTCCTCTCCACACAAGCACCACAGCACGAGGAGAGCTGCTCTGTTGCACATTTCACGGTGAAGTTTGACCCCATCCACCCTGCTAAGTAACTGTACCTTCAGAAGAGCACTTAACACCCAGCTCTCAGGATAACCACTCTGCTCCACAGCTGTATTTATGCCAGGAGAGTGCTGCCTCCTCTCAGAGCTCTCCAGGCTCAGGGTGCCTAAGCTGCTGCTGCAAATAATCATAAAATCATGGAACAGTTTGGGTGGGAAGGGACCTTAAAGGTCATCTTGCTGCAAGGCCCTGCCATGTTGCAGCGTCTGTGAGGCCAAACATGACCCAAACTCCACATACCCTCTGCCGATCTCCACAAGATGCTCCTCTCTCTGCTGCTCCACGCTCGCCGTGCCTGAATTGCTAACGGGGTATCCAGGGCAGACAGAAGGAACCAAACTAGACCTGGCTGCACTCAAGCAGCAGGACACCTCAGATTCCCGAGGCAGTGAAGGCACCAGCCACCCCCAGCCCTGCACCCCGGGCAGCTGCTCCCTGCTCTGGCAGCGAGATCCGGCAGCAGGGCCGAGAGAACAGCTCCGAGCACCGCCTCAGGCAGCAGCACCAAGGGCACGATCCGGGCGGGACGGGGATGAGCGGGGACCGGGAGCGGGGTGGCAGGAGCCGCAGGGCGCTGTTGCCACCTGCTGGCACCGACACAGAGCAAACCAGGCTGGCAAGGGACACGGTGAGAGCAAACAGCCTCCAGCTGTGCCACTGGATATCACACAGATTGCTTCCCTGAAGGGCTGGTCAGGCACTGGCAGAGGCTGCCCAGGGCAGGGCAGCGATGGGATCCCTGGAGGGATTTATGGAAGCGGCACTTGAGGACATGGGTTATTGGTGGCCTTGGCAGTGCTGGGCAATGTATCAGTCCATGCCTTAAACACACGTGTTCACACCTATCCCCCCATTCCTTCCGGGCTGACCCAAACCATCCACAGCTGGGGAAGCTGTCAGCACAAAACATCAATTTTCTGAAATAATTACTTTTTAATAGAAAGAATGTTTAGCAATTTTGACACACTCCTCTCTGACAAAGGCTCCCATGGTCAGGAAAATTGCCTTGGGAATGAGGACTGCAGCTTTCATAACTGAGCTGGGGTTTGGGGGCTGGGGGTTCAGCAGAAAACTCATTTAAATACTACTGTATTTTTATATCACCAGCTTTTAACCTAATTTTTGTTTTGTCTAGAAATGTACCCCTCTGCTTTAACAGCAATAACTAGAAAATGGTGAAGAAAAAATCAACAAGCTTAACCTGTTGAAAACCATATTGACAGTGAAGAAATAACTTTTCAAAAGTGAGAAGAAACCCCAACAACAGAAGGAACACCAACAGATGGCTTTGTTGCATTAGCCTGATTTCTGCAGAGCAGCAGGGGCTTGGGCAGCCACTCAGCACACACAGACAAACACACAAGTTGACACGTGTGTGGATTTGGCTTTAGACAGCCTGGGAAGAGGAGGAGGAGCCCACAAAGCATGAAGTTCCTAAACTTGTGTAAAGCAAAAGTAAGAACAGGTAAGAATTTACTGATGCTGATATGAAGGCAAAGGCTAACAAGGTAATCCTCCATAGCACCCCAAAAGACTGAGGGGAAGCTTACACTGAGAGCCAGAGACAGGAGACAACAGGCCCAAGGCCCCCTTCCCCACAGCCCTGCTTCCTGGAGCCTGGTGAAAACTCCGTGACTGACTGGGCACTCCAGCATGTAATTAACTCTCTGCTGCTTTCCTCTAGCTGAAATATTTCCTCTTCTGCACTTGCTTAGGTGGCTTTTTCTGAACACAGATCTCCAGGGTTTCTTTCAGTGGAGGTGGATCTGTTGGCACAATTCACGGGTAATTCTGGGGACTGAAGCAAAAGTTATACATATACACACATGTACAGCTTGTAGTACAATTGTTCTGTAGTCACGATTGCTGATGTCAAAATCAACTAAAAGAATGAAAAGGAAATAAAAATAACTGCCCTGAATGAAAAACAGGGGAGCAAGGCTTTGGGTCCAGTTGGTACAGTCTGGGAATCAAATGGAGTTGGCAATGGACACAAAGATGCCACGGGGAGCCACAGGGATGTCAGGGACATCTGCCTTCCCAGTGTCAGCATTTGTTCCTGCATTCTTCTGAGCACACTAATAATCCTCCCCCACAAGTAACACTTATGAAAGACGTACCCCAAATTAAACTCACAAAACAAGTCCATTCCTGCTTATGTGTGTGTCTGTGTTCAGACCTGGCACACTAATTAACAGGTGATTCTTTTTGTGAGACTTCTGCCCCTCGGCCTCACGCCAAGAATGAAACAGTCAGGCGACATTAACGAGTCCATGACAGGAGGTGGAGCCGTTGGGGTGCAATAACTCCTAAGTCGCAAACACAAGGATTCAGACAGGGAACAGCTCACCCTCGGTCCTTGTTGCAGCATAACCAGGGCACAACTCCATCCTCCTTCCCTTTCCTGCTTCACAGGCAGCTTTGATCCCTCCACCTGCTCACAGACCTCCCAAGCCAAAGTGCTATGCCGGAATAGGGATGTTTTGGGGACAAAATGATCATATTTTGAGGCTGGTCCTCCAGGTATAAACTCAAAGCTCCAGCAATCCAATCCGACAGGTAAGACCTTTGCGCAAACCTTATAGCGAGGTACGGTTGATTTAACCCCAAGGATATAACCGTGTTACAGGGACAGTTGGTACCAGTTCTCCAGCTACGTACCTCAAAGTTACTTCGTACTGGTTTGATCAGGGGCAGAGAAACAGAGGGATGGGAGACGGATGGGGGAGGAAACCCGAGGGCTGTGAGGAGCTGCTGGCTGCTGTCCAGAGCCATCCGTCCATGCTGGGATTGTTCCTCTCGCTGCAGCTTCACCTGTGCCACAGAGCAGCACCAACACACCGCCACAAACAGCAGGCTGTGACAAAGGCATTGCCTGCCAGAGCCTGGGAAAAACTGTACCTGGCTTTGTTCACTGCAGGGAAGAAATGCAGGGCCAGTGTCAAAGCTGCCTGGCAACAGATGCTGGGAAACTGTTGGCTCTTTTATTTTTTCTTCATCGGAAAACGTGCATCAGTCACTGACATTAAGGCACGTGGAGAAAAACGCGGCCCCGCAGGGGCAGCGCGGAGACAGGGGCCAGGAAGGAGCTCCATCCCCTCCCCTCGGCCCTGCCGCTCCCACACAGCCCGGGGCGCTCCGCGGCTCCTCGGGGGCACCGGCAGCCCCGGGGGGCAGGGGAGGAGCTGAGGATGTCCGGTACCACCTGGAAGCCCCTGAGGGCCGGCGGGATGAAGGGAAGGCCCGTGAGGCGGAGCCGGGAGGGCTCGGAGGGCTCGGGAGTCCCAGGCCCGGCCGCGCCCGCCCCCCGCCCCTCAGGACTCCCCGNAGTGGGGTGAATGGGAGCCCAGAGGGGCTGCAGCGAAAGGAGAGAGGGAGGTGTTGTGGGCTGTGCTGGGGAACGCGCTGGGAGGGGTGAGGGCTGGTTGTAGTGCTGGGGAGCACTCTGAGGGGGTGGTGGGGAAAATGGAGCCGGGGAGTTGGTCAGTGTGTGCCCTCAGAGTGACAGCCTATGTCATCCTTGGCGCGTCTGGAGGCATTTCTGTAACGGATGGAGAAATGGGGGTTCCAAGGAGGGGCTGCCATACTCAGAATGGGCTGGCAGGTTCCGGGAGGACTGCAAATCAAGGAGAGAAAAAACATGCAGGTAACACTTCAGAGGAATGAGGCAGGCTCTGAGGACCTCCTGTGAGAGTTGTGGTGTTCTTGCTTATCACAGTTGTCCAGTGGATGAGAAATTGTCACTTCCCTGCTGTGCTGCAACATCTGAACCCTCCCTGATTTTGCAGAGGTGAACATCCGACCATGGCTCACCTGAGGGAATTTGCCAGCCAGGTAAGCACTGATTAAAATCTGTTTTAAACCCATTTCAAGGGCAAACATAATACTGTTTGCTCTAGATACGAGGATTTCAAACAGATTACCAGGAAATCACTTTTTGCCACTCTTTATCTCCCTTGCATACATCTCAGCTCACTCCTGTTGGCTGATTGACTCGTGCCTCCCTCTGTGCTGGCGTTGGGCTGATAGTGTTGTGTTGTTCCATGTCAAAAGGAAATCCTTCACTTAGTGTGAGGCCTTTCTCTGAGGTAAACTTTGCTTTTCTTAGGGAGGCAGAAATCACTGGGAGAAAGTCTGAGCATTTTGGGGAGGGGAAGTCTGGAAATGGGAACAGAAAAACTGTAAAACTCTGCCAGATGTACCTTCCTAAAGTGTTTGTGGCATTGTCTCAGTAAAAGGGTGCTTTTAACCTCACTGTGTAAGAGGTGGTGGTGTTGGACACTGAGCAGTGACTCTTCCAGGAGATCTGAGCCTCCATGGATGTGGTTACGTGCTGCTATTGGGATGACACTTCCATAAGAGGAGTGTTGTGGTGTCGTGAGTTGGGACTAAAAGCTGAACAAAATTAATAATATTGGCTTGCATCATCTTCTCTCGGGATTGGCTTGTGGGGTGTGTTTGATTATTGATCAATACCAAAGGTACATTTCCTTAAACCATGTTTTGTGAAAATTTGGGGCATTTTTCTGTTCTGCTCCTAGATGTAAAATTACTAAAAGTGGTTTGAGATGATCCTTTCCCTGAATCTTTTCTGATTTCAAATTGATTTGCAGTGTATTTTAGTCTGCATTGTGTCTTTCACATCCAATATGTGTGTGGGATTGAATGCAAATACAGCACCTGAGTGAGTCACTGTACAGGGAGCGAAAGAGAAGGACACTCCCTGGTTAGGGCTGAAAATTGAATTCTCTAGCTACAGAGGAGATTGCTCTGGAGTTGGGGTTTTTTTTTGTGCACAGCATTCACTAAGCTTATCAGAATTCCAGGGTCTCAGCTCTGAATTTGTTATGGAAATATTTGGCATTCTCAGATCCCGTCGTCTCATGCCTCTGCCTGGTCTTGGCGTAGGGAATCAGTCTGTGCTCACTCCTCTGGTCTTTTCAGGAATCCTTTGTGGAACCTTGAGGCTTGCTGAAGGGGTGGTAGGAACTGGCCTGAAGCTCTGTTCATCAGAGTTTAGGAAGTAGTAAAACTTCTGAAGTAGTAAAAATCCGAGTCACGGCAGGAATATTTTTCCCACCTGGTGTGTGGGAGACCCAGGTTTGATTCCCGCCAGGGAGACAGTGTTAAGAGTTGGACTCGATGATCCTTGTGGGTCCCTTCCAACTCAGAATATTCTGTGATTCTGTGAACTGTGAAAACTGAGATACCAAGGCTTGGATTGGGGTGTCAGAGGCTTGTCTTTGATTCCCAGCTGTGGTGCTGGTGGGCAGGGTTACTTCAGGCTCATCCCCAGGTTGCTCTGGGTCTGTGTCTCTATTTCCCTGGTTCAGCTGGCTGTTCCTGTCCCTTCCCTTGGCTCCCCTTTGCTGTGTCCAAACTGCACTGGAGGCCTCTGGTCCTTGTCAGGAGCTCTGTATTTGTGTGTAGTATTTGTGTTACCCTGTTTAAAACTGGTCTGAGCTCTGCTGCTGGTTTTGTTGTTCCTTATCTGAGCTTGAAGAAGCCAGTCAGGTTTTTTTGCTAAGTAATCCTTCACTCCTTGAAGCAAAAGAGTACTTTGTGAAGTGAGTTGGGAGCCTCAGAGAAATTCACATGTTTCAAAGGGTTGAACACAAACTTCCGTCTTTTTTAAAGTCCAGAAATTCAAAACTGTCTCAGGTTTTGGCAGTTGCAAAGAGCTGTGCCCAAATTTCCTGTAGAAGGGAAGCTTTCAGACGGTTCCTGATGCAAAGCTGATTTCCTCAGTGAGAACACAGTGCCTTTTGCAGACTCCTCTGCTGGTGGGTAGATGCTGAGTGGGAAGCTGGGGAGGAGAGGAGGCCATGAGGGAAAGAAGGTCAGCAGCTGAAGTTTGTTAAAACCATCTTCCTCCTTCCACTGTGTTTGGCAGATGAAAATGATGTTTGTTTGTTTGGCTGTTTGGAAAGTGCTCTGGTCAGAAATAACATTAAAGGCTGCTGCAGTTCCACATAAAACCTTGGGGGTTGCTGAGCTCCCAGTCAGCTTCAGCTCCTAAAGTATTGCCTTGGCAATCTCCTGGTATGGACCTCTCCCACACAGAACAGTGATTCCAGTTCTGACCTGCCCTAGACCAAGGAATTCTCATGCTCAAAGTGTGTTATGCAGCAGATGCAGGTGTGGTTCTTGCTCTTGAATATTTTGAGAGCGAGGTCCAGCTGGACACAGCCCAGAGAAAAGATCTTCAGTGGTTCAAATGGGGTTTGCTTCTGTTTGCAATACACTCCTTATCTTTCCAGGCAGCAGCTTTGACATGAGGGCAGGTACTTACCCTTTTTCACTGGTCTCCTCTCAAAGACTGTGGATATCATGTCTCTGCAGCTAGAGGTGGCAAAAAGGTGATGCCATGACCATCCCTTAATGGTTTTACAGGCAGTAGTAGAACAAGGAGCAGCAGCTGCTGGGCTGGAGCTCCGTTTTGCAGCCCTGGTGGGTTCTGTGACTGTGGAAGAAAATGGAAAGGATCCAAGCTGGTGAGAATTGCAAAGGTGATAGTTGCTAAAAAGTGTCTTTGTGGTGTTACCTGTGCTGGTTTAAGCAGGTGTAAAGCATTTCATCTGGATTCTGTTACTTCCTACTGATGAACTTTTCCAGTTGTGTTTGGAGCAGTGCAGTTCCAGGACACAGATTCGGGTGATTCTGGAGGTGACTGGCACTGAGATAATGCATGTTTAGGAGAGGGATGGGTGGTGCTTGACTCAGGCTCACAGAGTGCATCCTTCTCCCCTGCCCCTGCAGCTCAAGCCCCTGATGTGACCCAGCAGAGCAGTGCCGCTCCACAGCTCTGCGTTCCTGGGAGAGCTGCATTTGTGGTGATCTCTAGTGAGTGCCCATGGATCTGAACGTGTATTGCCAGCAGTCAGTTACCATGTGGCATCTCAGTCCAGAATTTTTGTAATGGACAAGGGGTTTTGAGCAGATGTCCTGCAGCCCAGCATCGTTTTATCTCTCTTAGTTGGCCATGGGAATTCAGGATTGCTGGAAACACCACCTGGCAATGCCTTCTGTGATTTCCATGGTAGTTCACAAGGTGTTCATTCCCCTGGGCAGACACTGACCTGCCTCAGGGATGGACCTGTTCACTGCTCCCTGTTTACAGAAAGTGGAGAAATTTGTCAGCAGATTCAGGTCCTGCAGCAGCATCCGGAGACTGTGACCATGGCTGGAATGACTCTGTACCTTTTGACCCTGTACTGGATCCCTGGGCTCTGGCTGTTGGTGTGATTTTGGCCACTGTGTTGAGGGATGCACATCCTTCAGGCCCTCCACAGAGTCTGGCTCTTGCCCTGTCCCCTGAGAGCTCTGAAGCATTTCCAGGTCAGTTTTGAAGTGACAGGTACTGGGAAGGTGAATCCAGTACCTCCAAATGAAGTTTCCTGTTCCATCCCAGTGTGGTGGCCTTGTCTCATCTGCCCATTAGAGTTGTATTGTTTTCCTGAGACCCTTGGGCAGAATTTCTGTTTACTTGTCAGGAAGCTTTGTCTCCTTCACCACCCCTGCCTGAACAGCTTTGTTCTGCAGAAACAGGATAAACCAACATCCCAGTCTGGAGCTTGTTTACGAGGCTGTCCATTATGACACAGCCTGCCACATCAAGTGGTGGTTGTCCCAAAAGCTGCCAGTGCTCCTGTGTTTGATGTCCTGTTCTCGAGGAATCAGTATTGATTCCCTGCTGAGCCATGCCCAGCTGAGGAGAGGAGCAGTCACTTCCACCGTGCCATTTCTTGCCTTATGGAGAAGTGCAGGATTTCCTTTATGAGCTGAGCAGTGCTTTTGGTAGGCGATTGTCTTTTCCTCCCATCTCCCTGATGTGTGGAGAGACATTTTTAGGGTGCAGCAGGTAACTGTGCAAAGTAGCACCTGGGGCATTTTGTTGCCCAGGTTAGTCAAGAGGTGGAAACTGCTTCTGGTCTGTGGTGAGCCTGGACTAGCCAGGCTGTTCCTCCTGCCTGCAGTCGTCATTCCCATGTTGTCTGTTGGCATTTCTCAGGCTCAAATCCTCTTCCTTTCGCCACCTTCCTCTCTCCAGTTCGTTTCATCTCTGCACTTCCCCTCCAGTCTGTTTCCAGTGCACTTGTTTGGGTGTTGCTATGGATTCCAAAGGATATTTGGTTATCCTTGTGTGTCTTGGACTGGGGTCTGTGTGACAATCCTGCTGAGTGAGCTGACTGCAGTGCTCACCTGGACTGGGTTATAGCTGGGACTGGGCAGAAAAGGCAAACAATCTGTAGTGCTGGGCTGGCTTAATCGTTAAGCAGCACCTTGGGCTGCTCAGTGATGGCCTGCTGCTAGAACCTGGTGTGAGATGGAAAAATGCAGCTTCCCTGTTCTCTGATAAAATGTGCCAGCTCGTGGCTCTTTCAGGGAGTGGTCTCACTGGGTGACTGGGGGGAGGTGAGACTGAAGTTCTGTGTGTGGAACACTCCCTGTAACATCCTGGCTGCTGTAGGTCAGGCCATATTTTCCAGTTTGTTTTTTTTTTTTTAACTACTAAAAGAATCCAGCAGAAAAACTATTCACAAAGAGCATTTCAGTGGTATGAAGCAGAGCAAGACCTTGTGGTGTTTAGCTGGACTGGATGATATAGCTTTAGAAAGTGATTGTGAACTCATTCTAATACAGAGTGAACTGTGCAGCTGCTGTCAGAGTCAGTGTTTCCCTGTTAGTAGATTCCCAGTGGATGGACTTACCTAACGAAGGAAATGCTCTTTGCCTTTGCATCTGGGTGTGCCAGCCATGGGAGGAGCTGTTCCAGAAAAGCAGGTCAGGCAGATGTCGTGTCCATTCTGCTCTCCTGCCTCCTCCTTGCTGCTGACCTTCCAAAAGGTGTGAGGCTCCCTCTGCAAACACCTGAGGAGGTCTGGGCTGGGTGCTGCCTGGGAGTCAGGCTGCAGCAGAGAACACACCTAATGGAAAGTGGTATTGGTACTGTTGGAGTATATCACCCCCCCAGACAAGTAGGGAAGGGTGCACATCTTTCAAATCATTTGTCTTTAGCTGCAGGAGGACTGACTAGGGAAACATTCTTAGGGCCTTTTGCTTGTGCCCATTTTCTCATCCAGATTGCCAGAAGAAGCTGGTTCTGGGACACCCTGCTGGTCTCTGCCCTTGAGCTGTCCTGTCCCTGAAGGGCTGACACTCTCCATAACGATACTGGCTGACATTCTCCTGCTGGACTTCCCTCCTCTTCCTTTCCCACTGCAGGGCAGAAAGCCTGTGGAAAAGGTTTCCTCAGTTCTAACCTCGGGTATATTCTGTGTTAAGTTTCTCAGACCTTTTAGGATATCTGAGTTCTGGATGACTTTATCAGCACAGATATGGAGCTGAGCTGTGTGGGTGTGTGTGGTCTCTGCAGCCCTGGGTCTCAGTGACATTTTCCCCTCTCTGCTCTGTGGTTCAGCACTCCAGGGTGGATCCTGAGGAGCTGTTCACCAAGCTGGAGCGGATTGGCAAAGGATCCTTTGGTGAGGTGTACAAAGGGATTGACAACCGCAGCAAGGAGGTGGTTGCTATCAAGATCATTGACCTGGAGGAGGCTGAGGATGAGATCGAGGACATCCAGCAGGAGATCACAGTGCTCAGCCAGTGTGACAGTCCCTACATCACCCGGTACTATGGCTCATACTTGAAGGTAGGGCAGCCCATGGGCATTCCTTGCCAGCAGTTTGGGAATGGGTGGGTGCTCTGTGGGGGCTACAGCAGATGGTGGCACACAGTGTGTGAGTGTCAGCAACAGGAACAGCAGTGGCTCTGCTCACTGCTTGGGGTGCTCTTAATGGCACACTGGGCTTCAAGGCACTTGCTAAGCACATGGAAATGAGATGGCTGGTGCAGTGTAGTGCCCAGAGCAGGGCACGTCACTGGAGAGAAAATGATTCTTTGAAGACTGACCTCTCCCTGCTTTGACTCTTCTTGAAACCATCTTGAAACGTCCTTGACCCTCTGTGGAATGCTTTTGCAGAACTGGACAGTCTTAAGGTAATGTCACTGGGCATTCATGTCTCTGGAAAGAGGAGGAGGTTGAAACTGTACTTGGTGATCTTGTGATCAGTGTTTCGTCAGAAATGGTGAAAGAATATGAATGGAGTCTGGAGGAATTGCTGATACTGCTTCCATCGACAGCAGGGTTAGGAATCCCTGATGGAAGCTCCTGGTACTGATGATCAGAGGTAGCCTTTACTTCTGGCTGCTACACTGGGACTGCAGCAAACACTTCCTCAGCTCTTTCGGATCCTGAATATTCCTTACATATTTTTCAAAGGCCAGAGTACATTTTCTCAGCCTTCTGCTTTAGTTTCATGCACCTACTGCTTATTTCCTACCAGGGCCTTGCAATCCTCAGCATGGAAACCTCTTCTCTGAGGAGCAGGAGTGTCTTGCTGATTGTACCCTTCAAGATGGCAGAGAGATCAAAGGCTTCAAAGCTGCCCTGCTCTTGCCAAGAAGGAGTTATGCTGGGTGTGCTGTTGGAGAGATGTTAAATGGCTCCAACCTGAGAATAAGCTGAGCAGTCTGGTGCCTGCAGGGGCACTTGTTCAGATAAAACTGCAGACTGAGAGTCAAAATGTACTGGAGCCATGTCCATCCATATAATACTGTGTCAGCAGAAAAGAGGGAGCTGGGAGCTCCTTCCTGAAGCCTCTGAGAGCTCTGGTGTGCAGCATCTCTTGGATTGTGTACAGGACCACTCCTGAGTCCTGCTGCCTCCCAGGTGTCTCACTTTTCTGCCTGCTGTTATTACTGTCTTTGTCTTGATTTGTGCTCTTGCTTGCAGGGCACTAAGCTGTGGATAATCATGGAGTACCTGGGAGGAGGTTCAGCCCTGGATTTGGTGAGTGCACAGCAAGCTCTGGAGCCTTGCTTTGTGAAATGCCCACAGGCATCGCTCCCCACGTGCTGTGTTTCTGGCAGCCTGGGGGGTGTGCAGTGCAGGACAGACGTGCTGACAGCCAGCTTATCCCAGGGCAGAGGGGATGTTTGCACAGAGCTCAGCTGTCTCAGCACTGCTCTCCAGCTGCTCTACAATGGGAAGAGCCACTGAACTGAAAAGTGACAGCAGCCAGTTGGTTTTGTCCCGTGTGAATCTGCACTTCACCTGGGCAGAGTTAGTTAGGGCAGAGTTACGGTGTTGTTCAGTGCTTGCATGGCTCAGCAGGAACACGGAGTGTGATGAAGTTACCCCAAATTTTAAGACGGGACAAAGGCAGGATATGCCCATAGGCAAAGTTCTGCTGTGCTGTATTCTGTCACAGGATTTTTCTTTTCTCTTTAGGACAATGATGCCCATTTTTCCAGGGCAGTCACTAGTCATGTAGGGAAAACTGCTGAGCCTAAAGTGACCTGGAGAAAAGTGTACTGGGGGGCTGTCATCAGCAGAGTGTCAGAACCTTGGTCAGTGCAATGAGAAGGCAGGACTTGGTTAGAGGAGAACTGATGGAAAGGAAAGCTTTGATACAATCCGGCACAGGGTTGACATTGTCTCCAGGTTGTTGCAGAGGCTGGAATTCTGTTCTTGTGTGCTACCAGACACCTGAACATGAGCAACTGTTAAGGTGTTCTATTCACCAATGTATTTCCAGGCCTAAGCCAAAGACGAGCATCTTGCTGTTTGTTTGGGAAGCCTTTAACAGACTGATGGACAAGCAGAAAATCCCCCTTAACGCTGCCAGTATTTTGCTTGCAGAATGTGCACCAGGTGTGCCAGGTGCTTCTTGCTGAATATGACCTGCTTGGCCAAGGTTTCAAGTAACAAACTGAGAGCCTGGAAAATTCAAGGCATCAGTCACCCTCTATTAAGTCCCTCTTTCTGCCCTTTGTCAGCTGAAGCCAGGACCCCTGGAGGAGACTTACATAGCTACAATCCTGAGAGAAATCCTAAAGGGTTTGGATTATTTGCACTCGGAGAGGAAGATCCACAGGGACATCAAAGGTAAGATTGGAGACCTCAGCCCTCTCTCTTGTAAGGGATGCTAGTAACATAAAATTCAGAACTATTACATGGTGACAATCTGTGAGGTTTCAAAGACTTTCTCAGTGCTGCTTTTCCTGCTGGGTTTCTGTTTTCTGAATCTGACCTTTGTCACCGTTTCATGACTCATGCTTTTCATGTCTTTAGGTGTCCAGAGTAACAATAAGGATCTGTAGCTCTCCTGGCACTTGGAGTTTGGACAGGCAGGGAGCTCAAGCAATAAAACCAACGAAAGGCATGTTCAGATATCAGCTGACTCATGTCTGGACATTTGCTGTGCTGCTGGACCCCAGGGGTCTGTGTGCTGGTTATGGTGGTTAGAGCTCAGTGTAGGGGAGCTGTCCTCATGCAGGGTTCACAGCCCTGGAAAATCAGGGCAGCTTGCATCAGCTTACCCTGTTACTGGTTTTTGTAGTGTAGAGAGAGCTGGCATCTGCCTCACAGCAAGGCCAGAGCATCAAAGGACAGTGGGAGGACAGAGGGACAGTGCTTTGGAGCTGTGGCCGGTGCTGGGTACTCACTGCTCTGACCTGCTGCAGACAAAGCACAGAAACCTCCTGCAGGGAGAGGAGGAGAACAGATTGTGGTGTGTGTGAGGCTGCACATCTCTAGCACTGCAAGACAAGCTCTTGGCTGCCAGTGGTGGGGAAATGTTGGAAGTTTGTAGGTAGGGTCTCTCTCAGAACGAAATGTATAGAAAATCCCCGTTCCTTAACCTGCACAGTGTTCCTGGCTTGTAAATGAGTGTGAAGCAGTACAGGACCAGGATTTGAGCTCTTTAGAAGGATCTGCTATTTAACCTGTGCTGAATACTACTGGGAAAAACAATTCAAGACCATTATAGGCTGTGTTACCCTCCCTTTGTTGTGTGGTCAGGAGTCATATCTAGTTGATTGTGTGGCCCTTCACATCTACTCCTTGCTCCTATCCCAGCAATATCCCCCTTCTGATCCACCCAAGTGCAGGAACTTGTTCTGTGTTCCCTAGTGGAGCTCATAGTGTGAGAACAGGTCTGAGGCTGGAAATGCAAGCTGAGGGTTATCACTGGGGTGAAGGAGAGTGGCACAGCAGGGCCCTTGTCAGGGTTCAGGTCTGTATGGGCTGGGGATTGAGAAGCCAGCAGAGTTAATGCTTGTTTTTGTGAACAGCTGCCAACGTGCTGCTCTCGGAACAAGGAGATGTGAAACTGGCTGACTTTGGAGTGGCTGGGCAGTTGACAGACACCCAAATTAAGAGAAACACCTTTGTGGGGACTCCATTCTGGATGGCACCAGAGGTCATCAAACAGTCTGCTTATGACTTCAAGGTGAGCTTGGGAGCCAGGAGGATGGTTATTTGGGACTGCTATACATGAGGTGGTGCTGGGACTGTGACAGGGATTGGAACTTCTTACTGCAGGAATTATTCTTTCCTGTTATGGTTCAGGGTCTGCTGGAGAAGGTTATGTATTAGACTTAAAATGCCCCATTTGATTTTATGTGATTGGGCTTCTGGCTGTCATAAAACTCTGCTTTCATGTTGTAGAATTGCTCCTTTCTGTTCTGTTCTTATTCTTTCAGGCAGACATCTGGTCCCTTGGCATCACAGCCATTGAACTAGCAAAGGGAGAGCCTCCAAATTCTGACCTGCATCCCATGAGGGTTCTCTTCTTGATCCCCAAAAACAACCCTCCAACACTTGAAGGTCACCACAGCAAGCCCTTCAAGGAGTTTGTGGAAGCCTGCCTCAATAAGGATCCGAGATTTGTGAGTGTGGCTGCTCACCCGTGGGCTCCGGGCTTTGTGGGTCCCTCTGAGCTCAGGATATTCTGGGATTCCAGCTGAAATCAGTGTGTTACATGGTTAGATGTGACCTGCTTTTCTTGTCTGCTCCAGAGGCCAACAGCTAAAGAACTGCTGAAGCACAAGTTCATCACACGCTACACCAAGAAAACCTCATTCCTGATGGAGCTGATTGATCGGTTCAAGCGCTGGAAGTCAGAGGGCCACGGAGAGGATTCCAGTTCTGGTGACTCTGATATGTACGTGCATGTTCTGCACAAACACCTCAGCTCCTTCCCCTGCTGGGGTGGGGGGTCTTACAGTAGCTCAGACAGACCTGTGAGCATCCACTGCTGGACTGTCACCTTGTGTTCAGTGGGGCTGAGTGTAGGGAGTGACTGTACTGACAAGACACATTTGCTCTGTGTGTAACTGGTAAAACAGGGCTCTTGTGGCTGTATTTTATGCCCCTTCTGTTAAGGACAAGAGCCACAGGCTTTAGTAACTGTGGCACGAGGTGTGTTTGTGCACTCGAGGGTAGAGTTCTGCTGCTACTGTGCAGGACACTCAGGTTATGGGCCTCAGGTGGGGATAGGGCACTTTACAGCCACCCTGGTGTCACAGAGCTGTGCTTTAACTGCAGTGGCAGTGACTCAAGTGACTGAGGACTCTGAAGGATTGGCTGGTAACATCTGAGCTTGGCCTCTCAAATTCTGAACTTGGATTGTGTTGAAATTTTCATAAATTTAAGTAGCACTAGAAACTTCTTCAGGCTGGCTAGGGTAGAAATGTGCTTGTGGTGATTTGGAAACATGGTGTGGTACTTACCGAGCATCAGAGAGATCTGCACTGTGTGCTGTACAGACTGAGGCAGTTTCTCTTAAGGTGTTTTGTGGGATGGGAAATGCCTGGAGTCCAGTGGTGACATGACAGTCAGGTGGGGCAGAGCTTGTGAGTCCAGGAATGCTTGGACAAACCCTGGAGTAGGAGCTGAGGCTTTGTCTTGACCTTCCCATTTTCATTTGCAGTGACGGAGATGCAGAGGATGGAGACCAGGGTCCAATCTGGACATTCCCACCAACCATTCGCCCCAATTCCTTGAGCAAGCTGCACAAAGGAATGGCTCTGCACGGTTCCCAGAAGGTCTGCCTGCTCTCTGCTCTTTCTGAAGTACCACAAGCTTTTGGGTCCACTCATGTTCTATCTAAAATCTACTTCAAGTCTGGCACCAAGGTCTGGTACTCCAGAGCTGCCTCTTACACATCATCAGAGTGATGTGACCTGTGGCTTTCCCAGGACCTGATGAGGATAAGTGCTGTGAATTCACCGTAGATTTAGTACTTGGTGTGCCCTGAGAGCTTTTTCCTGTGCTTGTAACTCCTTTTGCTGTTGCTTTCCAGCCTACTGAGCCCATCAAGAGGCAGCCACGGTCACAGTGTCTCTCCACACTTGTTCACCCAGTTTTTGGGGAGGTGAGTAGAATCTTGGTGTTTGTGCTGGTTGTGGATAATTAAATGGGAAGGATTTGGAGAAGGGAGGTGCAGTGGGGTATCTGGTGGGGTTGAGGGACTGAACCATTTGTGCCTGTGTTCAGGGGGCTAGAGTGTATCTGGGAAAAGTGTGTCCCTGGCATGTCCTCCCCAAAACACTTGTGTTTGGAAGCAAAGCATTACCTCCCCTGCTGCCTTCTGGTGCGGATCAGACAGAGGAGTACCTGTCTCTTTGCTGTGTCCTGGGCTTGCTGATGCCTGGGCAGCTCTGCATGCTGATGGCTGGGGCTGAGGTGGAGCTGCTTTTAGGGCCGGCAGGGGCTTGAGCTGGCCTGTCACTGTGCCTGTCCCCTCCCTCCTGCTGTGCTGCTGTCTGGGTTAGAGCAGAGTTGGCTTTGCTGGTTACCAGGCCATGTCTGGATCTGTACAGACTGCTGCTGGTGACATGCCAGGGAGTTCCTGCCTCATGTCCTCTGGAAGGCAGGCAGAGAAAACCCACCCTGTTCCCTGCCTTGTGTTCTGGGTGGGGGTGTAAAGCTGTAGTAAAAGCTGCCATTAATGACAGGGTAATGTCTGTATCAGCAGAGAGGTGATCTGTCTTTCCAGATGGGTGATGTTTCCAGGGAAGAGAAGAGCAGGATAACCTGGATAGTCATAAGGGGGCCGCTGGTTCTGGACTCTGGCTGCTCTTTCCAGCAGGAGTGTGGGAAATTAGGTTATACTTGGGAAGAAATGAGTTTCACACTGCATTGTCAGGGTTCTCTTCTTGGGGTGCTGGTCACAAGGACACTTGTTTGGTGCTGAGGAGTTACTCTTCTCTGGATCCCAAAGGAGTGACCCAGCAGAGAGCTGTGCCTTGTCAGGGATGGTCTCTAGACCTGAATTTCTTTTTTGTGGCCTAGTGCTCTGTAGCAAAAGGGTTTGCTGCATGTCATTCTGAAAAGCAGGCTTTTGAGACAGCTCCACTCTGGAAATGAGGAGTTTACCTAACTGAGCTCTCCTGTAGTCCCCTGGACTTGACTTCCAGAGGTCAGAGCATGAGGTCTGTGGTCTGGGGAACTAGACTTACAAGATGAAACCAAACTAAAACCAGGCTGGTTCCTGATGCAGGCACTTTGTGCAGCTCAGTCACTGATGTCTGGGTCTCTGTAAGAGCCTCCTGGGGCAGAGTGCTCAGGGCTGTGAGTATGGATTTTTGTGCTTCTCCCTAACAACCAGTTCCAGGCAGGAAGTGGCTGCATTGACAGTTCGTTTCTGCTGGTTTGACTTTCTTACCCCAGTTTGTTGATCCTCCTTCCCTTTGATTAGACTTCACTGAGTGACCTTGGGTGCAGGAAAGGGTTCTGGGCAGTCTGAAATAATCTGGCTTTTACATGCAGTGGAGGGAGCTTGGAAGAAAACTCCTCCAAGTGGGAACAGTGCCTTGCTGCTGGTTGCACCCATTCTTTCAGTTCTAATTTCCTTCCTCCTACTCACTTTTGTGTGATTGCCTTTTACACCAGCTAGGTTTGATCCCCTCTTACCGTAAAAGGGCTTGTGAATGGCAATCTGGCTGAGATGCTGTTGGTAACCTTTTATGTCCCTTCCCTGCATGTGTGTTATTGGATCTGATATTGAATGTGGCCCAGCGGGAGTCATTAACACGTGTGGGCAACTGCAAATCTGGGAACTTTGTGGGACAGGGAGGGAAAATGCTGTTTGGGCCTGGAGGGCCAGGCAGTTAGGGTGAGTCAGTCCTGGCCTCCAGAGAGCTCCTGTGCAGTGGGAGCAGACTGGCCAGCACAGATGGAAGCTGAAGGTCAGGGGCATGGCTTCAAAGGCTGATGATAAACTGGCAACTTGCCCTCCATGCCCCTGCCACTTGTGACTGAGCAGATGTCTGTGTGGGTTGCTCCTGTTGTGCCTGTTTGGGCTGGGAAGTGTTCCCAGTGGGGCACTGGGAGCACAGGGAGGGCTGCAGCTGGGAATTAACATCCATCCTGCTCTCCAGAGCATGGAGGAAAGGTGAGCTCCAGCAACAGGAAAGGCTGATCCTAGAATTGCAGGCAAAGGACTGTGAGGCTTATGTAAAGCCCTTTAATCAGCCTGGCCTGATGAGAGCTTAATTGAAGTGATCAGGGGTGGGCTGGCAGGTGTTGCTTGTTGAACAGGAGGCTTGATTGTTCAGCTCCTCATGTGATGGTGTGCTGGGGAAGGGCTGTCCTAGCAGTGGCTTTTGGGCAGGAGGTGAAGAGCTGCTGCAGGGGGTGGGAATGTGGAGTTCCCATGACAGATTCCTGCAGTCAGCATCAGTGACTTGCCAGGAGCTCCTTCCCAACAAAGGTGTAGCTATTCCTGATTAAAACTGGAACCATGCATCAGTAGAGGCCTGGCTGGAGGGCATTGACCATGAGAGATGTGTGTGGGGGCTTTTCATCAGGGCAGGTCTGGGCTTCCTTCCCCTGCCCCTGGGTGAAGCTGTGTTGGTGGCCAAGGGACTCAGGATCTCACCAGGCTGTCATCTGCTGCAGTCCCACTGGAAGCAACAGAGATTTTTTGTGGTTATTAAAGGTGGTGGTGATAACTCCTGGTGTTGGACATTTTCTGCCCTACCTGCCTGTGAGCCTGGCTGTGTGTCTGGGCTGTCATTGGCAGCAAAGGTGATGACACTGCTTCAGATAACCTGGAGTTCTTTGTGCTGGTATTCCTTACGAGTTTTCAGGGCTGTTGATCCATTTGTTATAACTTTTAGTTTGTTTAAGAGTGCATCCTGTTTGGTAAGGACTTCAATAAAAATCTGAACCCCAGACACTGGATTTCCACCTTCCTGATCTGAAAAAAGAGCCCGTTTTGGTGTGCTTGAGTAGACTTGAGGGTGCCCTTTGCACCCTGGTGGAGTCCTACTGGAAGGGGAAGGGCCTGACTTTCTGCAGTGACGTGAGGAGCTAACACACTGTTTGTGGGTTGCAGCTCAAGGATAAGCACAAGCAGACTGGAGGCAACGTGGGAGCCATGGAGGAGCTGGAGAATGCCTTCAGCTTGGCCGAGGAGTCCTGCCCAGGCATCTCTGACAAACTGATAGCACACATGGTGGAGCGGGTCCAGAGGTCAGTGTCCCAGCTCTGAGGTGACACTTGGTGCACTCCCCAGCTGTGGGAAAGGCTGGTCCCCAGCAGTCAAGGCACACAGAAGTGAACATTGATGACAGCTGCCTTAACAGTCCCTAAGTCACTTCTTTTAACTGCTTTCATTTGGTGCAAGCAGTCCTTCCTGCCTCAGAAGTCCATCCTCACAGTAAACACGTTTCTCTAGTGTACATGTATGTGCAGAGCACAGAAAGGTGCTGCTGTTCACCCTCATTTTGCACATATTCCTATGCATATGATGTCCTGGTGGTCCCATTACCCAGACAGCAAAGACTGTGCAAAATCTCAGTGGAATCACTTCTGGAATAGCAAATTTCTGTTCATAAATTTCCATTTCATTGCAGAGCTCAGTGACACGGTCTAGTTGGTGGGGAGTTGGACCAGATGATCCTGAGGGTCCCTTCCAATTTGGAGGAACCTGTGAACCTGTGAATGTGCTTTACAGCACTGTGTGCAGCCAGTCTCTGCTTTCCCAGCTTCAGGTGTACAGGAAATACACAGGAAAGTGTATTTTTCCTGAAGGGAATTACTTATTAAACCAGTGAAGGAGTGTAGCAGTCTGGTAGAATTTAGTGCCAGTAGTGGAGACAAGTTTCATGGAGCAAAAAGCTGAGTTGAGCCACATCCGTGTGTTGCAGGCAGCAATGCCAGAACACCCGATCGCAGGTTTATTTAACATTAATTTGGCTTTTTGTCCCTTGCACAGCAGGCTATCCTACGTCTCACCCTTTCCTTACCAACAGAGGAACAATGTTTGGCCTTCCCCTGATGAGCAGGCTGGGAGTGTGTTGTGACCAGAGGAGCTGTCTGTGCTCTGGGTGCCTCTGTAGACACAGCCCAAGCTCTACAGTCACTGCACCCTTGAACTTGGGCTTTCTAAGCATTTACTTCTGATGAGTTTAAATTTCTTCCTTGTAGCTTGAGTTCCTGTTGAGTGGAACAGAATCATTAAGGTTGGAAAAGACCTCCCAGGCTGAGTCCAACCTGTATCCAGTCACACCCTTGTCACCTAGAGAAGAGCACCAAGTGCCATATCCCATCCTTCCTTGAACACCTCCAGGGATGGCAACTCCACCACCTCCCTGGCAGCCCCTTCCAAAGCTTGACAGTTGTTTCTGTGAAGGGTTTCTTCTTGGTGTCCAGCCTGAACCTGCCCTGGTGCAGCTTGAGGCCGTTTCCTCTTGTCCTGGGAGCAGAGCCTGACCCCCACCTGCTGTCAGGGAGTTGTGCAGTTTGAGAAGGTCCCCTTGAGTCTCCTTTTCTCCAGCCTAAGGCCCCCCAGCTCTCTCCTCATCTCACTTCTGCCCCAGACCCTTCCCCAGCTCCGTTACTCTTCTTTGGACATCCTCCAGCAATGTCCTGCTTGTCATGAGGGGCCTCAGCAGTGTCAGCACAGGGCACAGTCACTGCTGGTGACACTATTGCTGACCCAGGCCAGGTGTCATTGGCCACCTTGTCCAGCTCATGTTCAGCTGCTGTTCACCAGCACCCATCTCCCTCCAGGCAGCTTTCCAGTCACTGCCCAAACCTGCAACACTGCAGGGGGGTGTTGTGACCCAAGTGGCCTTGTTAAATCTCACACTGTTGGCCTCAGCCCAGTGATCCAGCCTGTCCTGATCCCTCTGCAGAGCCTTCCTGCCCTCCAGCAGCTCCACATCCCACGCAACCCATGAATGTCCTGAGGATGCACTCGATGCCCTCATGCAGGTCAGGATGTTAAAGAGGCCCAGCCCCAACATGGAGCCCTGGGGAACCCCACTGACCCATCACCCTCTGGCTAATCCAGCCAGGTTTGAACCCAGCAAAGGGTGCACCTGTCCAAGCTGTGGGCTGCAGCTTTTCCAGGAGAATGCTGTGAGGAGACAGCAGACTGTGTCCAAAGCCTTTCACTCAGCAGCCACTTAGGAGCTCAGGTTGGTCAGGCAGGACCTGCCTTCCCCACATCCCCTCTGGTTGTCCTGTCCATGCTGCTGGCAAACGAAGAAGAGCCATAGATATGAAGGGCCAAATGTTCTGGCCATCCCATAGGACTTCTGTTTCTGTGTCATTCAAGCTTTCAAGCAAATATGCCACGGGTTTGTGTAGATCCCTCATCTAATAATCACCTAACACTGGGTCAGTCAGATCCTGCCAGTGTCTGGCTGAGCAAGAGCTGCTCACAGGTGTGCATGGGTGACTGCAGGGCACAAATCACTTCTGTCAGCCTAGAAATGCCACTGCTGAACGGGGCAGAGGCACAAAATATGTGCTGGTTTTTTGGAGGGCTTGTAAAACCTTGGAAACCCTGTTGCTTTCTTACTGTAAAACTCCAGTGTTGAAAATTTCTTATTGGGTTAAAACTGAAGTGTGAAAAAAAAAGTGCCACCTTGGCTTTGTTTAAATTGCTGTGGTTTTGTTCTTTCAAGGCTTTTTATTCAGCAAAAACCAGCAATGGGAGCAGGGTCAGAGCCAGTGGTGGGTGTGTGTGAGGCCTCTCTGGGGTGAGGCTGTGCTGACCAGTGTCCCCGTTCCTCCTCCGTGCAGGTTTTCACACAGTCGGAACCACCTGAGCTCTGCCCGCTGACCCCCACATCCCCTGCTGCTCTGCTGAGGGGGGAAGGATTTTTTCCAGCTTCATAAGAACTACATCTCTAATCCAGACCACCATCTGTTGGATGTGACATTTTGTGATGGACTCCAGGACATTTCAGAGCCTTCGTGTTCGCCGTGTTCTCATGATAACCCAGGGTGGGGTTTGCCATGCAAGTACAACTGAGACCTTTTGCAGAACCCGAGATGGGTGGTCTAATTGTTTTTACAATGTAATCAATGCAGTTTTTAATTGTTTCCCTATGGATGTGTCCATTTCGGCTTGGTTTGATTCACAGCTTGTTTCTGGTAAATGCCTGGCTGCTGGAAAAGGGGGAGATTCTCTTCCACTGAGATGGGTTTCACAGGATGGGTTTGGCCTCCTGTCCTTCCTGAAGTGTTTGTGAGCAGTCGTGTGTGAGGGCAGGGATGGTGGGAGGCTCTCCAGGCACTCTGGGTCTCTGGGAGGGTGGGAGCAGCTCTCTAGTTGTTCTGGGGTTTGCTTCAAGCCCTTCCCACATGAGTAACACAACACTCTGCAGAGCAGCAGCTGAGCTGATAGGCTGCTGTTGTTTCACAGGAGGGTGGGTTTGCTGACTGTACATTTTTTTGTCTCTGGGCCATCATTTTGTATTAGGCCTTGGTTCATCTACTTCAGGCAACAGCAGAACTTGCCTTCCACCCCCAGGGAGCAGAAGGCAGAGTGGGTACGTTTGCTGTGGGGTCCTTGGTGCTTTCAGCAGCTCTCCAGGCAGGCTGGGCAGTGCTGTCCTGAGCAGGCCCAGAGTGGGGGAAGGGTTAAACAGGGGCTGTGGGGGAGCACAACAGCCAGGGGCACTGGCAGGGCTTGGCTCACAGGACAGAGGGACACACCTGTCCTCTGCACGAACTGGGTGGCTCACAGCACTGTGGTGGGGCTGGGCCTTCCCAAACGCTGCTGCAGGCCTCCCTCACCTCAGCCTTTCCTCTCTGGCTGCTCCCTCGGCCTGGAGTCTGAACTTGCTGCAGCCAGGGCTCTGCTCCAGCTGTGGGGCTGGGGTGGTGTTTGCTGGCAGAGAGTTAAAGCACCTCCTGCTGTGTTGGTGACTTAAGGAATTCCAGCAGAGCCATCCCCAAGGAGCTTTGATTTCTGTATCATACTGGTTTATGAAGCAAATCTTTAATCCAGGTAAGCACAGATCTTAAATTATACTTTGAAGGTCTGGAAACACAGACTTAGGAAAATCACCCCAGATAGCTGGTTGCCTAGAGAGCTGCTTTCTAATTGTGAAGAGATTCCCATGAAGTCAGCAAGACCTCAGTTATGCAGAGCTGTCTGTCTGGGGGTGTGTGTGGATGATGTGGCTCATCCCAGAGCCACTGAGAACAAAGCTGGGAGCTCTGCTGCAATTTTTTGGTTAGAAACAAGGTTTGGTTTTTGGTACTTGGATTCAGACCTGCAGATCTGAAGTGCTGGGCTCCAAGTAGCTCAGGAGAACCATCAGTTCCCTCACCCTGGTGTGCAGTGTTCACTTTAGCTTATGACTATCCTTTATTGTTCCTGATGGATAAATCCAGGCTCAGCAACACTCTGAACTTGTCCTGCAGAGCAGAGGTGCTGCTGCAGAGCAGTGTTCCACTGGGGAGAGCCAGCTCAGAGCCTGCCCTGAGGAAGAGCAGAACAAATGCATTGTTACTTCAGGAGAAGTTAATGTACAGACAGGAACTCTTGAGGGGGAAGGCAGAGGCTGCAGGCCAGCAGAAGGGCTGCTGCTGCTTTTAAAGTTGCTGTTGAGGACAGTAGCCAACAGTGTTGATAAGGTACCTGTATCCATACTCACACTCTCTGCAGTGGAACAAGTGAACTTTTTAAAGGAAACAATCCCCACAACCTTTGTCCAATGTTCAAAGCAACAATGGGTTTAGTTTTTAAAAATGTTGAAAGGGATCTGCCACTTTCAATAAAGTAACAAAACAAATGCATCCAGTGTAACTTTGTGTTATTAGGGGACAAGGATTCATTCCAGCTGCTTTTCTCTGCACCCTCCTGGGTCTTCCCTTGGATTTCCCTGCCTCCTGCATCTGCAGGGACCCCGGAGCCAGCCCCAGTTACTCTGTGTGCAAGGAGGGGCTCCAGCTGAAGTCACCAGCACACACCAGTGGTACTGGTGTAGCTGCACTGGAGAAGGAGCAGTGTGGGGTTTGCTGGTCTGTTCATTATCTGCAGTTTAGGCTCCACTGTAAAAGCTGATGCCAGGATATCTCTGCCTTCCTCTGTGTCCCTTTGCAGCTGAGAGGGGACTGAGCAGTGGCCGAGGGAGAGGGTGGAGTCTCCATCTGCTGCCCAGGCACGGCCCTGCTTGAGCAGGGGTTGGACCAGACGCCCCTGAGAGTGTGACCTCGGGGACAGGAACACTTTGGAGAGGCCACTTCAGTGTATTTAAATCCCTTTGCATGAACCCTTCCTCAGCAGGAACAGGGGTAAAGTTCTGCAGAGCTGCCTCCTGTGTTCTGCCCGTGGAGCCAAGAAGAGAGAGTGACCCCTTGGGGGGAGTGTTACTGACTGCCCCGTGCTGGTGCTGAGCTCAGGGCAGCAGCTGGGCCCAGACTGGTGCTGGGGCAGCTGCAGTGCAGGAGCAGGGGCAGGAGGCAGGACTGGGTGGGTGGGGGCACCTTGTTTTGGGTGGGGGTTGATGGTTTGCTTTACAAACTGCAAGTCTGACAACGGAGCTCCAAGAGTCGGGTGCTAACCTTGCCCAGCAGTGTGCCCTGCTCCCCTGGCACCTCACCTTGTGCCCTCTGCCATGGGTGATGCTCCAGCAGGTAAAGCCATGGTGATGGGACCAGTGTGGAGGAGGGTGGGACAGTGGAGTCACTCCTGTGACGGGTAGGGAAGGGACAGTCACCAGACCAGCTCCAGGGCAGGTGCACTGAATGTGGCAGGAGCTACTGCCCAAACTCACTTGTTCTGAGTCCCTGGGCACTGTTACCCCGGGGGAAGTCCCAGTGACAATAGCAGTGTTTGGGCTGTTCAGCCTGGAGAAGGGGCCAGGCAAGAATGGAGGGTGAGATGGGATATTGGGAAGGAATTGTTGGCTGTGAGAGTGGGGAGGCCCTGGCACAGGGTGCCCAGAGCAGCTGTGGCTGCCCCATCCCTGGGAGTGTCTGAGGCTGGACTGGACGGGGCCTGGAGCCACCTGGGATAGTGGAAGGTATCCCTGGCCATGGCAGGGGGGGTGTGGGTGGCCTTTTGAGCCAGTGAGACCATGAATATGAAGCCCCCAAGGGCATCTCCCCCATCTGCTCTTGTCTAATGGTTCTTTTAAGGACACTGCCCATATTTGTATTAAAGACAAGAAATACTCCTGCAGAGTTCTGGAAAAGAGAAACACGTATTTCACACAGTTGATGTGCCACTGCAATCCTCACCAATTTGAAAGCTCACCAAGGTGCGTGGTCTGCAGTTTTGCCAGGAATAACAAAGTTTTTGGCTTTTCTAGACTGAGCTCCTGCATTTTAAATGCAGAACTATTTGAGCTCAGGATTCCCAATCCAAGAAGGGACTTCTGCTGCCCATTGTCCTTCCAAAGGCTCCTGTTTTACAGATCCCAAACTCAGCACCCAGAGGATCATTCCCTCACTGGCCCCCAAATCTTAGGGCAGGTGTCCTGCTCAGTGCAGCTCTGCTGCTGCAGAGGTGTTTCAACAGCCCGTGGATCAGCCATGTAAATCCTACCAGTGTTCAATGCCTTTGAGCATTTCTCTACATGTCACATGTTCCCTACATTGCGAGTTAGAGGGGAAGAGTCTGCATGAGCATCCCAAAGCTGAGGCTTCACCCTGCACAGCTCCTGCAGCTCCTTCTGTCTCCTTTTAACACCCAGAATCTGTCAGCTGGGTCTGTGATGTCTGGTGCCAGAGACTGAATAACTCAGCTGTCAAAGTCTGGCTGATGGGGAGGAGAGCAAGTGAGCTGTCAGCTGGTTAAAACACAACCCGTGGCACTCCCTGGCTCCACAAAGGCACCTCTGCCCCCTCCTCCTCGGCATCCTGAACCTGCTCTTGGTGCAGAATGAGCCAATAGAGCGACTGAGAAACCTGAACATGGGCTGAGGGGCTGAGGAATGGGGATGGTCAGCTCAGGAATAAGAGGCTGAGAGAGTTTTATACCAAGATGCTCTTTACTTTGAACAGTCATATTAACCCACAATATAACGTGTCTAATCAATCCACATGAATACACCTACAACAGGGAATTAAAAAAATAATAAATGAAGATACATACTAATAAATTAAGTACATTTAACTTAGATGGGACAATGACCTTTGTGACAGCAGTGGCAAAGGCTGGATCAGCCTTCTCTAGGATGCAAATGCCAAGCCAGAAAAACCCCTCTGGAGTTCCCTTCCCTGCAGGTGTTTGGGACCATCACTGAACACACGTGCTGGCCTCTGTCCTTCCATTGTCACCAGGATCTCCACAGTCCTCCACTCCCCCAACATGCAACACTTTCCTTTTGCTTCCACTGCACCACTGCATTGTTCCTTCTGCTACTACACAAACACTTTTCTATCTAATAATAAAAGCAGAGTCCCCAGAGCCTATCAAAGCCACATCCAACAGCATCTTGTGGCACTTAGTGTGTATCAGTCCTTCCATGGAGGCACCCAAAGTTGACAGCTTTACAGAAAGAGAACAAGCTGCAAACATTTAATGCAGAGATTAGAGTCCAGAGACACTAAAGCTCCATCTGGAATCCAGTGACTTTTACCCCTTCATGAGAAACAGAAGATGGATTCCACCCAAAGCTGAAAGGTAAGAATAGGGATTTTCAGAAGTCCTTGCATGACAAAAGCACAAGTGAGGCGACTTTCAGAGAGGCTTGTTCTCCTCTAGTGCTTAAATGCCTTGAAAACATCACCCATGCCAGAGTGGAGAGGGTTTGCCATCTCCTGCCTTACATAACTCCTACTGTAGTGTAAAGAAATGGGAGCTGTGAGAGGAGAACAGTGATTGAGTTCAGAAGAAAAGCCACACACCCCCTGCACCGCCCCCTGCTTCCCTGGGAAACTGCTGAGCTGTTCCAGGAGAGCTGCAGTGTCTGTCCAGGATGAACTGTGTGTCCCTGTCAGTCTGAGGTGGCTGTGCCAGCAGGACGACAGGGACAGGGGCTGTGCAGGGATGTCCCTGCCTCACCACTGGCACCTGCTGGCTTTGTCCCAGAGCTGCTGCCCATCCAGGCAAACTGTAAAACCAGGGTGGCACCTGCTGTCAGGGCAGGTGAAGGTGACACTGTACAGGTACAACAGAACAAGAACCTTTCCACACTGTGCACACTGGAGCACTGCTGCTGTTGGGGTCTCTCTAAGGAGGTGCAGCTGGAACAGACTCGACCCTCTTCCATCTCACCGAGAATGGATGTGACCCCAGTCTGCAGCCCAGCCTCCCCCACTGCCCACACTGGGACAAAGAGCCTCCTTGAGTCTTTGCTTTATCAACTCCAGAGACTCGTGTTCCCAGCTGCCTCTGGCAGAGATCCAGTCCTGCCCTGCATCAGTCTGTGTGAGTGTCCTTCTCCTTGGAGAGCAGCAGGCTTGACCTGGCTGGAGAGCTGGTGGCTCTCTTGATCACCTCCATCCACCTGCCAAGAGAAAGAAATGCTCAGCCCCTCACTCACAGCTCATCTGGGGAGTAGGCAAAGTGTGTGACCCTCCCAAGGAAGGGGGACACATGTGACAGCTCAAGAAAAACCACATTCCAGAAGAATCTCCACCCTTGTCCAGTGCTGCAGGACCCAGTGCAAAGGTTTTCAACAGCAAAGTTTGGAATGTGATGCATCTGACACAAGGTTTGGACCCTGTGTGGAACTCCCTAAGAACAATTAATTGTAATTATAGAGAACAATAGTAATAAAACATAATTAGAGAGGAAGCAGAGCAGTGAAAGGCAGCCCAGCCTTGTGTTACAAATGCTGATTCCAGAGACTGAAAAAAAAGGATCTTTCCAGAACCTGGAAATCTGCCTCCCAGAGACGGTGGGGCTGAGCATCCCACAGGAATTGTTTCCACGTGCCTCCCTGGTTCCAAGGAACCCCAGACCCCTGGCACAGAGCACAGGTCCAGCTCCAGGGGCACCCCCAGCTCTCCCAGACACCGAGTTCTGGCAGAGGAATCTCCAAATGTTGGTGGGAAGAGGAAGGGAATGTTCTCCCCGAAAATGTGCTGGAAGGGCACTTGGACTTAGGAGGGAAAAGAGGGCTCAGAGTGACACCCCACAGAGTTAACAGCGGGTCACACACCAAGACAGAGAAAACAGAAAATTACCTCTCAAAGGTGTATTTGCTCTCAGCCCTGAAGAAATACACGTGGGACTTGAACTGCAGCTTGAAGACATAATCCTTGTGAATCCCATCCGCCTCCACGGGGGAACTGACGGTGTAGCCCAGCAGGGGGAGGCTGGCCAAGGGATAATCGTCCTGCAAGAGCCCAAGAGCCCTCAACGTACAGCCCCTGCCACACACAGGCACAGGTAAGGGCTGTGCACTTCTCACTGGGAGAGGAATGGAAGGAGGAGCCTGGCCACCAACAGCTTGGAATGAAACCTTCCCCCAGCTCCTCTCACTGTTGTTGCAGTTATTTGCTTCTGTTCCCCTGCCCATCACGACCTCCTGGGCTCCTTCTCCCCTCCCTGCATCCTTTCTGTGGAACTCCAAGCACAGAGCTGACACAAAAGGTAAAACATCCCTCCCAAAAGAAATGTGCCCTCAAGGAAAGAAGCCAGAAGTGGTTCAAGTCCACAAGAAGGGACCACAGCCTTTCAGAGACAGGCTTTGAAGGAGGGTGACAAGTGGAAGAGGAAGGAGCCCATACCAGAGAGCAGCGAGCTGACTCTGTACTTACACCCCAAACACCTACACCTGCTCACCTGGTGTGTTTTGTAGAAGAACAAGCAGAAGTTGGTGAAGACAACCCATAGTTTCTGCCAGCCATTGCTATTCTTAAACTTCCTCAGCAAATATCCAGAGAGCTGGTTCTAGCACAGAAGGAAGAAAACAACCTCCATGAGCCCAGAGGCTGCAGGCAAAGAGCCTGAGGCTGCAGTGCTGCTCCCCAGTGCCCCAGGGGTGCACAGCCACTGGGGTCCATCCCTGCAGCCACCCCTCCTTCACGTGCAGGAAAGCTGTGTGAGAAGGGAAACCATGAGAGGGAACAAGAGAGTGGCAGAGCTGGGGATGAGCAACATGTGGCAGCTACACAGAGCCAAGCTGGCCTGGGATGGGGCTGCAGGGAAGGGAAGGCACTGCCTGAGCACCAGTCAGCAGAGAAGGAAACCTACAGCGTGGAATGGCAGCACATGGAGTTTGTGATTTGAGAAACAGACAGGACACAGGGCAGATCTACACAGAGAACAGAAGGAAATCCTGCCTCAACAAGGCAACTCTGCTGCTGAGGACGAGCATCCCCATGGCAGCACACGAGTGGTCAGGAGGCAGGACATGTTTCTGGGCATCCCATGGCTCCTCCCCACCAGCACAGAATGTGAGAGGCATCTTTACCTGGATCATGCACAGGTAATCAGACAGGGACAGGCTCTGGTTCCGGTACCAACAAACATGGGTGATTGTGTTGGGCCGTTGGGCCTGGCCCAGCAAATAGCGAGGAGGAAGCTCTGGAGAAACAGCAAGAGAGCAGAAAACTGAGCAGAGAAAGGGGGAGAGAAAGAGAAAAACAGAGTGTTAGGTGAGAGGAGCGATGCAAGAAAGGTGGCTGTTAAAGGATTGTGAAAAAAATGATGGTGTTAGAACATGGTACAGATCAGAGTGAGAGGGAGTGCAGGAACTCACACGTTCAACCCCAAAACCTGTAGCAGAGTGGGCTCATTACTCAGGCACAGAACTGTGAGATGGTGCTTTTCCCAAAGGTGTCAGCAGGGAGAGAGGCCTGCCCCCTCCAGGAGAAACCACAACAGAAGCCAACTCAAGTGCCCAACTTCTGGATCCCAAGCCCTACAGCTCTGTCCTTATCCAGCAGAGCCCATCCTCAGGAAAACCCAGGAGCTCCAGCACCCAGACTTTGAACTCCTGTCACAAGTTCCTCGAGAGCAGGGCACAGCAGGCAGGGACAGACACACTGCCCCACTGCTTTGTCTAGTGAGTGATTTCCTTCTTCTCTCCACAGTATTTAGGGTCCTTCCCACTTCTGGGAGCCTTCCAAGGATGCCAGCCTGCAGGAAGGTGCCCTACCCTGACAAACTGCTGCCTAAAGTGAAACCACAGGGCCGGGGCAGGGAGTGTAGGGAGTGCTGAGCTGTTGGTCTGAAATCTGCAGGATGTGGCACACAGATGTGTCTCCAGGGCTGCACTGCCCTGAATGGCAAGAGCTGAGGAACCAGCAGCTCATGGAGTCACAGAGTGGGTTGGGTTGGAAGGGACCTTGTTCCACCCCCCTGCCATGTGCAGGGTCACCTTCCACCACACCAGGCTGCTCAGAGCCCCAGCCAGCCTGCTCTGGAACACACAATAAACATCTTTGCTCAGGATAACATGATGCTGCCATGAAAAGGCATTTGGCTGTTCAGTTCTCCCAACAAAGGAAGGGTAGAGAAGGTGTATTCCCATTAATTCTGGGTGCAGCACAGCAGCCAACCAGAGCTCAGCACACCAGAGCCAGTCTCTAAAGGAAAATATCACAGACAGGTAACTTATAGAACAACAGAACCACTAAGATTGGAAAAAACTTCCAGGATCATCAACCTTTGACCAAATCTCACTAAACCTTAAAGTGTCACATCCACACATATTTTGAGGGATGGTGAGTCCCCCACTGCCTGTGCACCATGTCCCCATGCTGAGCCACTCTTTCAGTGAAAAGATTTTCCCTAATCTGCAATCTACACCTTCCCTGGCACAACTGGAGACCATTACCTCGTCCTGCTGCTTGTTTCCTGTGAGCAGAGCCCAACCTCCACCTGGCCACACCAGAGGACTCAGTGAGCTGGAGAGAGGGAGAAGGTCCCCCCTGAGCTCCAGGCTGAGATCCCCCAGCTCCCTCAGCTGCTCTTCCTCACCTTGTGCTCCAAACCCTTCCCCAGCTCTGTTCCCTCCTCTGGACACACTCCAGCCCCTCAATGTCTTTCTTACCATGAGGGGCCCAAAACTGAATCAGGATTGGAGTTACCAGAGCCCAGGGCAGGGGCACAGCCCCTCTGGGAAGGGGGACAAAACCTAAAGGAACAACTCAGACCCAGGGTGTCCTGGTGCCACTGCCCAAGCCAAGCCCTGCTGCACAGAGTGAGTGTGAGTAGAGACATGCACACGGACACACAGAGGGGACAGGCATGCAGTGGCAGCGGGTGGCCCCTCTGTCCCTGTGGCAGGAGCTGCAGACGAGGCAGGACAGGGAGTGGTGCCCGCGGTACCTCGACGGCCACACTGTGGTCGGCCCTGGAGACGCTGGTGTTGCGGTACCAGCACACGTGCACCGTGGTGTTGGCACGGGGGTGGCTCTGCCTCTCCAAGGAGCTACGGGAGGAGTGAATGTCATCTTCGGACTCCTGCTCTACAGAGACCTCATCAGAGGATCCTGGGGGAGGAGAAGTGGGCAGTGCTTTAAGAAAAAGAGAAGCTGGGATTCCTGAGAAAGGCTCTTTTCTCTTGCCATGGTCCAGCGTTAAATGTGTCAAGTTGAACTGGTTACACACCTCCTACGACTGCTCTGAGCAGATTGATCTGACTTCTGTTACCCAGCTCAGGCAGGATGATTTGAGTTGGAAGGGGCATTAAAGCTCCTCTCATTACAACCTTCCATGGGAATAAAATCACAGAACGGTTTGACTCTGTGTCAAACCAACAAAAATGACCACACTCCATCCTGAGCTGGAGGAACAGGACAGCAGGGATCCCTCCTCCACAAGGGATATTCCATGTTTCAGCCCAGTTATAACACCACCAGAACACAGACAGGCACAGGAATACTGAGCTGTAAGAGCTGACCTCCAAAGACACCACATTTTGAGCCACAAAAATCACTGCATGGTTAAATTGAGAAAAATCTATGTAAGAGATGAATAGGAACCTCATAAATAAATGTAAATAAACAATTCTGCAGTGGGAGCACCTCTGCTGCATTTAAAGCCACCTTGAACATCAGTCTAGAAACACAAGCTTATTTCTTTTGAACCAATTAACTCTCCCTTACCACATGAATTATAAAAATGCTTAATTTATGATACAAAATTCACACCAGGAAAGGTGAAGGGGACATGCCAACTGCTGCTTTCCAAGGAGGCAGGAAACACCACTTACTGTTGGAGCGGTTGCACACGGAGTTTTCCAGAAGCAGCTCAGATTTCTCAGATTTCTTGGCCATTTCAATGGCCACGTTCAGATCTTCCATCCACTTCCCCATCTCCAGGCGGGTACTGCAAGAGAAACCACGGCAATGGGGATCCACCAGCTGTGCCCCTGTGCTGAGGGGAGGCTCAGGTCACTGCCCAAAACAAGGGGCAGCCCCTTTCCATTAGAGAAATAAAAACAAAATTCAGAATTCTTCCAAAGCAGGAGCTTTCCGGAGGGGAAACAGACCTCCTGCAGCCTTCATCTCTATACTCAAGCTTGAAAGAAGATTAAAAAAAAAAATACTAAACATTGGGCTTTACAGGTAAGAGTATGGACAGCTGGGGGGGACATGGAATATGCTCTCAGGAGAGAAATTAAACATTCTGGAGATTCAGAGGGATGAGCAGTGATTCTCTGAAGGGTAAGAGGCACCCTAAAGACAATCCATCTTTTAGAGGGGTGTCTGTCATCTTACACGGGTCCACAAGAGCCTGCAGGAACTCTCCCCTCCTTACAGGAATTTGCACATTTGGGAGTTTAATTATTTGGGTCTCTAAAATACTTTTATGTTTAGATTTCATTTTGTCTCCTGCAGTGGTTTGAAGGATGACACTGGCAGCTCAACCAATAACCCAACACAACATCAATGTTATTGCTGGTGTTTGTATTTTGGGTGAGAGAGATCACAGAATGGTTTGAGTTGGAAGGGACCTTAAAACTCATCTCATTCCATCCCCAGGCTGAACAATCCCAATTTTTCAGCCTTTCCTCCCAGCAGAGCTGTTCCATCTCTCTGATCACTTTGGTGACTCCTCTGGCCTCTCTCCAGCAGCTCCACATCCCTCCTGTGCTGTTCCCAGGGCTGGAGCAGCTCTGCAGGTGGGGTCTCACCTGAGGGGGTGGAACTCCCCCCTCCTCTGCTGCCCACGGTGGGAGATCAGCCCAACAAAAATTACTCCTTCCCAAAACTCAACACTGAAAAAGGAGTTGGAACATTTTGGGTTTATTCTGAAGACCAGAGGATGCACAGAACACCCTGCTGGCTCTGCACCAGCCCAGCAGCAACTGTTCGGGGAAGGAATCCATCCATCCACAGGCCACTGAGGAGAAGCAGGGTTACCTGGCTGCCACCACGATGGTTTTCTGCGCAGAATAGATGGTGAAGCAGTGTGGAACAGCCCATTCATTCTCACTCTCCTCCACCTGCGGGAAAAAAAATATTTTACTCATCACTGCTCAGTCACTAATAAACACTAAACCAGTCCTCCTTCACTGGCTGGGATTGCAGTCCAACAGGATTCCAACCCAGCCACAAACGTGCAGAAGAGCTACTCTGATGAGAACTACCTACTTCCAAGACTATTTCTGCTCTCTAGGCAAATCTATGGTAGGTTTCTACTGCAGCAGCACATCACCACATCCAGCAGGGACAGGAGAGGGATCAGAGCAGATGTGGCTCGTCACTTACCGGAGGGTCAAGCACTATCAGCTGCAAACCAAAGACAGAAAGAACAATCCCATCAGAACAGGGGATGGGGAGGCAGGAGGGGAAAAGGGTGAGGTTAATCAGGCTGTGTACTGAGGTATTGTTTGGTTGTGTAGGAGGAAAATTAGAGAGGAAAAAGCCAACCTTGAGCTCAGACTGGCCACTTCTGTTACGGACAATAAGAAGAGCTTTTATAAATATATCAATGGAAAAAAGAAGGGCAGTAGTAACCTCCACTCCTTACTGGATATGGAGGGAAATACAGTAACTCGGGATGAGGATAAGGCAGAGGCACTCAATGCCTCCTTTGCCTCTGTCTTCAACAGTAGGGTCCATTGTCCTCAGGACAATTGGATATCTAAGCTGGCAGATGGGGACAGGGTACAGTGTAGGCCCCCTGTTATTCAGGAGGTAGTAGTGAGAGACCTGCTGATCCATTTGGATCCCCACAGATCCATGGGACCGGATGGGATTCACCCCAGAGTGATGACAGAGCTGGCAGACGAACTTGCTAAACCACTCTCCATCATTTATCAGAAGTGTGGGAGCACAGGTGATATCCTGGATGACTGGAAGTTGGTGAATGTGACCCCCATACACAAAAAGGGTTGGAAGGATGATCCAGNATGTTGGGTTAGTTGGGCTATAGGTTGGACTAGATGATCTTCAAGGTCTTTTCCAACCTTATCAATACTGTGATACGGTGGCGGGTCATATCCTTAGGTGTGTCCAAGGGGGCAAAATGTCAAGATAAACAAATCCCTATTTGCAGGTCAGCCTCTCACAGCAATGAATGCACAGGAGGGTGTGCTCCAGCTCTTTCACTAATGTGGAAGGAACAGCTTCATCACCTGCAGACAAGGCTCTGTTTGACACATGTGAAGGTCCAACTGCTGCTGAGACCGGCCTGAGAGCAGTTTGTGGCTTTGGTTCTTGTGCCCTGAAGGAATTCCTTGACTCGCCTTAGGCATTTTCTTAACCCTGTGATGCAATTTGGAACCACTTACCAACATGCCATGCAGAGAGAGGTGTCCGTGGACTTTGAACTGATTGGTCCCTGTGACCCCTTTGCTTGTGTAGAGTAACATATCTGAGAACTGGTCAGGCAGAAAGAGGACAATCAATCTTCTGAAAGCAGCACATAGGGCCAAGGATTTTTTAACATCTTAAAAATATTTTGTTTAAAGGCCAGTGTAGATGCATGAAAAATGCCATTTCCCAGTCCTTTGGCCAACTTTCCTTAAAACCACTCTTTTGTTTACTTACAAAAGAGACAATTACATTTTAAAATCCTGTTACAACACTGTGCCATTAAGGAGCCAAGCTGACCAGACAGCAGTGCCACAGTCACACTCTCCAAACGTCCCTCAGAGTGAGTTCTCAGCCTCAAGTGCTGATCCTTGACACAAGAACATGAAAAGACACTTTCCCAACCCCCTGATGTTGAAGGCTCTGGGTTCATGAAATCCAGAAGCAATACCCACCAGAAAGAACATCCGCTGCTGTAAACCCTTCTTGGTGAGCTTGTACAAACAACCCTCCCGGATAAACTCCTGCAGCAGAAAAGAGAAAGTCAGATCAAGCTTTGTCTTGCTCAACTCAACAGAATTTTATTTTCATCCCAGAGTACACAGATGTTGATTGGTGCCCAGCAATGATGAAGAACAGATTTGTTAAAAGCCACGTGATACTTTTCCTCCTGCTTTGTAACATGAATCAGCTCCTTGCTGTGGCCAGCACTGAAATCAGTGAAGGAAGAGAAGGGAGAGAAATAGAATTGCTGTTGGACACCAGCAGTTCACCTCTCACACTTACATCCCACTGCAGTGACTGCCAGAGCATCCCCCAAGCACCTGCGATGCTCCTGTACTTATGCCCAACACATCTATCAAAAACAAAGAAACAAAACAACAGGCAGGAACTGCACAAATTCCTGTGAAACAGACAGCCGTGCCATGGCTCTCTCCATCCCAACCTGGCACAGGCAGGGCTGGGAGTGGGTTACCCAGTGAGATACACCAGTTCCCACTCAGACACAGCCTCACACCCCAGTGCACCCAGGATGTGCACTGGAACTGCAGTCAGAGCAAGCAGGAGCATTTCTCATCCATTCTTCAGGACATCACAAAGGTGCTGATCCCAGCATCCATGAGACAGTTAAACACAGACTTTACAGTCATCCCATGGCAGCAATGGCAAATCCACGGTTCCAAAGCTCTTCCCTTGGCAGTAAAACCAATCAAGGCTCTGCAAACTGAGCAGAGGCACTTACCCTGCCAGGTGCTGTGAGATTGTCTATCCCAATCAGGTCGTGCTGCAGCTCTGTCAGCTTCTGGAAGTTTTCCAGGCGGATGAGGCTGTGCTGAAGCTGCGACGTCATCTCTGTCACTTCCTTCAGGGCATCTGTGTGGAAAGCAGCACTGGGAGGATCAGAGCAGGGCAGGGAAACCTCCACCACCCACTGCTGCCCGGGAAAATTCATCTGAAATTTACACCTGGAATGTATGGGCAGCTTTGGAACAGAACAGTTCAGCTGGAAGGGACCTCCAGCCATCACCCAGTCCAACTGCCAACTGCTTGAAGTGGATTTCAGAGCTGCCCAGAGGGTAAACAAAGACTAGCAAGCGACTCTGTAGCACTTCCTGTGCTTCTGGAGATCACTGTGCACCTCAGATATTCCTCATGTAAGAGGTATTTACCATGTAGCCAAAAGTAAATTAAAAAAAATCAGAGCAAAACATTTCTGCCAATACAATTTGTTGTGAATGGAATTCACTACATACATGAGATACTACAAAACAAGCAGTTCTGTCACATTTTTACTGCTAATTGACAAAGAGTTCCTAAAAAACCCTTTTTTTTCCCTGCCAAAAAAAGGAGACAAGGACTCATTGGAATGGTCTGCCCAGGGAGGGGGTGGAGTCGCCATCCCTGGAGGTGTTTAAGGTCAGACTGGATGAGGAGCTCAGTGACATGGTCTGGGTGGTGGGAGGTTGGATGGATGGAGCGTGGTGCCCGTGGTTCCAGGGTTGTGGGGCTGATCCCTGGGTGGGAGTCACTTGGGAGTTGGACTCGATGATCCTGTGGGTCCCTTCCAGCCCAGAATAACCTGTGACCCTGTGAGCGTCTCCAAGCAGACACAGCCAGGGTCTCACTTACTCCTGCAGTCAGCGAAGTCCCGGTGCTCGGCCGTGTAGTGCTTGCACAGCCTCCCCAGGATCAGCTTGTAGTGCATCAGCCTCTGGATGGGTTTGAGCAGGAAGGTGTTGAGGGGCAGGTAGCAAACCTTCTGCAGCTCAAACTCCTTATAAACCATCTCCAGCTTCTTGAGGCGTTTGGTTGCTTTCTCCAGTTCGGTCAGGACCTCATCGTGCTTCTGCAGGTAACTGGTGAACTCCTGTGGAATGGGACAAAAAATTACCTGGATCCAAGGAAAACAGTCTCTCACAGTTAAAGTGTCAGACAGCTCCCAGTCAAGGCCAGAAAAGGTGTCTGCGTGGCACTGTGGCTGTGCCTACTGGGAATGTCAGATGCTGGGACTGATTTAAACTGCACGACTCCAGCACAATTCCACAAAGGCACTCTGCTCCAAATAAAGGTGACTTCATTTCAGAAGAACCTACTCTGCCTTTAAAACATACACATATTTTTGAATTAAATAACATTATGAATCAGGGTCTCAATAGGAGAGGTAAATAAATATATTTGCTTTGTTTTATCACAGAATATTCTGAGTTGGAAGGGACCCACAAGGATCATCAAGTCCAACTCTTGAACAGCACCACTGCCTCCCTGGCAGGAATCAAACCCTGGTCTCCCACATGAGAGGCAGGGACACTCACCACCGTACTAAAGTGGATTTTTTGTGCTGAATAGCCAACAAACAAACAACTTTTCTCCAGGTCAATGTAGGTGGCTAAACAAGCAACAGTGAAACAAAGCTTTTCTTCTGAAATGTACCATCCTGTGCTTCTGTGATTAGTGGAAATACTGATGCTTGACCAAACAAAACAAAAGGCTCAATAATCCCCAAATTCCATGTCTCTACCTTCAGGGTGTGCATGTTCCTGAGCATGACGTCCCCGATGCGCTGGTGATCTCCTCTCACCTGAGCATTGGCTCTGCCCTCCCTGCAACACACACAAGGAGCAAAGTGAGAAGGCAATGGACAGGAGGGATCAAGACATTTCTATTTCCCCCCTCCATCTTCCCCTGGAATTCCAGACATTCTCTTGAGCCACCTGAGATTCCCATTTCACTGTTCACATTGAAAGCTGCACAAAGCAACAAACACAAAGCCATGTTTAGAAAACTGAGAAAGGACTGGAAATGAATTTGTGTGAAAGTCTGTTTGTGAGTTTAACCTCAGATCTCTGAATAAATGTCATAACAGGATCACAACTGAATTTCTGGATTTATTTTTGTTGGTACTTTGTGTTGACCACCTCCTTTTGAAGGGTAATTATGTATATTGCAATATACATAATTAATAAATTATGTATATTGCATAATTATAATAAATAATATATAAATTATACATGAACACATTGAATACATTGCATAATTATAATAAATGATATAATTGTAATTATGTATATTGCAATATACATTGCATGTTTCCTGACACCTCAGGGCAGGAGAAAGTAATACAAAGGTTAGGAGACTAAAACCACGCTCTGTTAAATAAACTGTGCTGCCAGAACCAAACTCTCATCTTGATTACAGAAAATGTGTCCTGGATTTTTCACCTGGAGATTCATTAACTGGAAGGTGGGGAGAAAATACACACAGATTATCTTTTTGACCTTGGGTGTCTTCTCTTTTCAGAGGCTTGAGAGACACTGTCAGGTTAAATTGACAATTGGACTTGACAATCTTAAGGTTCTTTTCCAACCTAAACGGTTCCATGATTATGAAACCCTTGGTCTGGTGCACAAATTCACACAACTACAGGGTATTGCACACAATGCAGAGCTTGAAAAATGGGCTTTTCACAATGTAGTCAGTCCTTTATTCATATCTCTAATTTAGTAAAAGACTTTCCTTTGATTCCATGGATGCAGAAATACCAGTTCAAATAATTATTACATCTGGTTTTGACCCGAGGAGGTAGACAAAGGTCCCCTCACTTGCTTACCAGAGCAACAGCCTCTGCTCAATCTCCTTGAGGAAGCCTCTGTGGAACTCATAGATGGGGTCTATGTTGGAGAAGAGCAGTGTCATCAGGCCCTCTGGCATGGCATCCTCCTTGATGACAGCGCTGCGGAACCACTGCCAGGGAAACCAGAGATCCTCAGCAATTTCTCTACTTCAGAAATTCACCTTTAGTATAAAAACTCCTGCTCTTGCTGCAATGGGGGAGGAGAAAGGATGCATGGGGAGACAGCAGCGAGGAAGGAGGAATATTGAGAGGATTTGTGAAAAATGAAAAGATGAGTTGTTTTCCCTTGCCAAACATCAGGAAGATGAGGCACGTGGCCAGCTGAGGGCATGGGTGTGTTTGGGAATGCAATGATGGGATGGTTGGTGACAGCTCAGTGACACTCAGTTACCCAGTGGCTGCCCCAGCTGCTGTCACACTGCTGTCACTTCCACAAGTTACTCAGCAGCTGGAGACATCTCCTTGCAGGTCACACTCTGCACTTTATTGCTTTCACTTCCCCACTGTCAGGCAGGGACGGGGATATGATACAAATCCTCTGAGGTGCCAGGAGTTCCCCCATCTCTGAGGAGAAGTGCTGGGAGGCCTGTAGGAGGAACTGGAGTGAGATGGTGCTCGCTGAGCTGGCAGAGAACACCTCAGCTGAAGAGGCACAGCATTAAGGGACTCAAACTTTACTTTGATGACATTAAACCATCAGTTTACAGAAACGCAGCAGTCACAGGGCTCAAACACAGAGCTCAGGAACAGAAGGCTTTTCTAGACACCCATGCTGCCCTGCAAACTACGACTCACTTGTCTACTCCGAGTGAAAGGAAGAAAAAGAAACAACAGAACAAGACAAAACTCCTCAAATCCCCAGGGGTCCTTGATGCCCTTTGCCTTCTGCTCTCAGATCCAAGGCACAAGGACAAAGGCTGTCCAAGGGAAACCACTGAGATGATGGCACAGCTGGCAGCCATCACAAACTGAATGCAGAAACACGTTTAGGCTGTCTCTGTTCACAGTTTTCAGAGCAGAAGTTTGCCTATGCCATCAGGATGGCACAGGATGGAGCTGCTGGAGCTATTGAGGTCCAGGGAAGGTACCTGCTCACCCACAGGAGGAGCTGTGCAATGAGGAAAGGGACAGCTACTGGGTTGTTGGATTATTCTGTGTCTTAGGAAGAAATACCACGTTTTTCCAAGCTAACAATTACAAATCTGCCAAGAAAAGAAAAAAAATAAAGAAATTCAAAGCTTCTTACCACTGTGATAACCTCCAGGTCCTTCAAATAGGTCCTCTCTGTGGCCAGGATCTCCTTGGCTATGAAGTAAGCCTTGTCAGTGGGGCAGCGCTGAAAGGAGCAGAGCCAGCAACAGCAGTAAAATACAAATGCTCTGTTTGTTACTGAACATCAGCTCAAACCTGACACCCATTTCCCCTTGCTGAGTGCAAATGGAGCTGCTCATTACTAACAGACATCTCTGTCTTCAGTATCACAGTCCTCAGCACTGACTTTACTATAAACTATTTTTTCTACTTCAAGACTATTAAGAAATCGTGTCAGTTATTTGTCATTTATCATGGAATCACAAAATGGTCTGGGTTGGAAGTGACTTCAAAGTTCATCTCATTCAGGCAGGGACACCTTCCACTACCCCAGGTTGCTCCAAGCCCCTTCTAACCCTGCCTTGAACATCTTCCATTTCAAATCAACAGAGCACTTGACAGAAATATGGACACAGTTATTCCAAGGTTCCTGGGTTTTAAACAGTTCTCTAACCAAACACAGCATGGCAGATTTGCAACACAGTCCTGTTCCAAAACTGTTCTATTTCCACTTGCAGCTTTTACTCCAGTTCTTTGAAGATCATATGAATTAGCTAAGAAAATCCCCAAATCAAAGTGCAGCAGTTGTTGGCTGTGGGGTGTCTCCAGGGACAGAATGGACATGGAAGCACAAAGGAAAGAAATGGTGATAAGGGACATTCTGCAGCTGCAACAACCCAGGATCAGAGTCGGCCTGACAACATGTATTACTAAAAATCACATAATATTAAGGACCTAATCTCATTCCAAGCTAAGACACTATTTTGTCTCATTTGCTCACTCTGCTGCACCAGTTTTGTGCCAGATCCATGCCTGGTCACAATCAGTGACAGCAAAGCCACTGAGTTACATCAAAATTTGGTCTCTTCCATCTCTGCCCCTCCTGAGTGCAATACAGCTTTGAAAAGTATTTCTTCCATTTCCTTTTCTGTTCCAAGTTAATCAAAAATTCTCTTTTTACAGAGAATTTGAGAGGCCTCCAGTGCTGTCAGCACAACTGGTCAATGTTTCCCATTGAGGAGATGTTCCCCTGGCTGCTCAGTCACTTCTCTATTGAGTCCCCCTTAACCACACAGGATCCCTGGAAGTGTGTACCCCCAAATAATTAATTTTGAGAAACTGTCTAGTCTCTTTTAAGGTTATTTTATGCTGGTTACTGCACTCCCACACATAACCCTGGAGGAACCAGTGGACACACTTCAACACACTTGTCCTCACTCCACAGCTATCCTCTTAACTTCATTGCACCTGTCCTGGCTACACAGTGCCAGGCAAAGTCCTACCCCTGGCTTTAGGTGTACTTCTTTTTTTCCCTTGGGTTATTTACCTGACTGTAGTACCATCTGCTGTTGAAGCTCAGTGGGCATCCTTCCCAAACAGACTCTTCCCAAAGGAAAGAACATTTTTATGACCTCCTTGGAGCCCAAGACAACACAGCTCTGACCTCGCTGGCATCATTCCTTACATGACAAGAGAGTTACTGCTATCATGGAAGTTTGTGTGCAACAGCTCTCTGTCCTCCTGGACTCTGGATCCTGCAGCACTTCCTTGAAACCCAACAGAGCACGAAGTCATGTGGAAACATGGGAGCACGACTTTGCACGGGGGCAGGGAGAGTGGGAACTTTCTAAACTAAAAACACACCACAGCCATAAGCTGGTACATCTCACAGCCTGCACAGATCACCTTTTTCATCCCCTCTGAACATTTCTGCAGGTTTTCACTTCATTTTATAGCTAACTGCATGCTGACTTGGTGCTTTATTTTCCCCAGGCACATTCTCTTCTTTTTCCCCTCCCCAACACACCCTTCCTTTCTGTTTACTCTCAGAAGTTCCTGCTTTTTCCACATTGCTCCCCACTGAAATCTAATGCCCTTAATTTGCTTTTTTTTTTTTCAGTTTCGCACCAGTCCCTGTCACTGGGCAGAACCTGCACCAGAAGCACCAAGAAGTGGAATGGCTGTCACAGAGCACAGAGCAGGCACTGCAAGAGGAAACAAAACCAGCTCAAAGAAACCAAAACAATAACTGCCCTTCCAGAGTCCAAAGAAAACGTTTCTCCTGCCACAGCAGGCATCAAGGCAAATATCCTCATTTAATAAAACCGGTGTTTCATCATGTCATGTACACACAGCCCAAGGTGGAAACCTTCAAACACTCAGCAGATGCAGCAGCCCCAGCTCACAGGGAGCAAAGAGCTCTACCCCAAACCTGTAAAGGCCAAAATGAAAGGATTAAGAGACTAAAAAAGCCCTTCCTGCCTGCCTTGTCTGGAAATGGAAAAAAAATAATTCCATGGACAAGTGAAAATGTTTCACTTTTCACTTCAAAGCCCAGGCGGTGTTAAAAATAACTCTGTGTGTGGGGAGCTACCCCAAAAAGCCCAGTGTCCATGTCCTTTTCAGTGGCTTGTTACAATTAACCTCCACAGAATAGGAACGGGGAGGAATCTACCCATAAGATGAAAGAAAACCACAGAGATTTAAAAAGGAAGAAAACCCCTCATGTTTCTCAATGTTTCAGTTCATCACCAGCAGCAGCATGGGACAGTGAGTTGCAGAAGATGCAAACTGATTAATCAACACAGCAGAGCTCTGTTCAGAGAGACACTCGAGGATTACATTTTGCTTGTACTATAAAGCTGCAAAACTCCTGTGAAATTTTACCTGCGTTAACTTTAACGGTTTGTTATTTGTTTCCACCTGTTCCATTCAAAATAATGTCTCTGAATAGACAACAAAGCCTTGGAGGGCTCAGGAATTGATCAAGCTTAAGGTCAATACAATAGAAAAAAGCTTCCTTCTAGGAGTCTCACTTTGATAAGTTAGTTTCAGCATGAATGAGGACACAAGCTGCCAAAACAACATCCAAAGAGCAGGGGCCTATGACCTTCTTGTCTGAGGATTCTGATCCCGACAGAGGTAAGACAAGCAGAAGAGCAGGAGCAAAGAGCAGATAAGATGGTTTCCTCTTTGAGGCTGCATGGAAAACTGTAGGCTGCAGTGTGGCCACTGAGTCTGGACAGTGGAGCCTTCCTTGCACTGTAAGAGAAGGTCCTGGATCCTTCTTAAGTACCAAAGAGTCAACAAATCTCCCTGTGAGCCAGCAAGGCAAGGGGAGCAAAGAGGCTTCCAGAAAAATGGTCATGGAACTCTACTTCTCTCTCCTACTGGAAGAAATGCAGCAAATCCTGAGCTCTACGTGGGGATGAGAAAAACATGTGGGGGAGTCCCAGAGCTTCCTAGTGGGTGTAAGAGTCGGTCAGAAGAACAATATTGTCTCAACATTGTCATCAGGGACTTGGACAATGTAGGTACCCCAAAAACTTAGGCTACGATCTTGACAAGAGTTGCAGCAGCCTGAGACAGAGTGGCTGCCAGTGCTGCTCCCTGGACTGAGACTGGAATGTGGTTCCTGTGGAAACCAAGGCACAGATACCCCAGAACAATGAATGGTGTGGTACCCAGGTGCTGCACCCTTCTCTGATATGGGGGGGTGGAACGAACCATAACCTATTCTCCATAACAACCCCCTGTCCAGGAGGATGGATTTGTCCATCACAACCCGAAAACACACCCCTTGGCAGAAGTGATTTAAGGAAAATCAGTCAGGACTCAAGGTTGTTGCATGCATGTTACTGAAAAAAACTTTATTTTTGGCCCATGAGCCAAGGAAAGAGGGACAGCAGTGCCTCTGCCCTGCCAGGTGCCAAAAGAGAGAACCGCCCAGATTTGTCACCCATCTTTAACCCCTTTGTCTCATGCATATGCAAATCACTCCATGAATATTCATCCCTTCAACATTATGTCATGGACATGCTCTTTGCCATGAGTCCTTCAACCAATCAGCTCCAATGTTGCTCATTCTTTTCCCCTTGTTGTGGCCAACATTCACTTTTGTTTACCTTCAGAGACTGCAGGACAGCGTTTTTCACCCTTAATATTCAACCTTAACTCCTGAATGATTTTGAAGTCTACTAATCCTTCTAAAATTCACTAAAACTTCACTAAATTTTCACTAATTCACTAAAATCCCTAAACCTCTATGCCCTTACCTAACTCACTAAAATTTGTAATTTTCTGAATCCCCACATCAGAAGGCCACTCGCCTCTGACCCTGACCACGCCTCGGACACTCCTCCTTGGGCGTGCATGGCGGAGAAAGGCAGAGACTGGCAAAAGCCCACGGGACAGATGAGGGGGTGAGGTGTGACAGTGTCCGTAAGACATCGACCCCTAGCAATGAAACTTTGGAAGCTTCTCCCACCCCACATGACAATGATCTGTAGGGACGCCTTGAGGACTTGTCATGGTGGCAGCTATAAACCTTTTTTTCCCCTCTCTCTTCTCTTTCCTTTCACTCTATCACATTGCCACTCTATGGGCACATAATAAAGTTTCACTGTGTGATCAAAGCTAAACCCTCTCTCGGAGTTTCCTTTTGCACTCTGAGATCCTGCAAATGAACCTTCACACATCCAGCCCAGCTGGGTGGACTGTGACAGGGGGCAGAGAGAAAATCGACCCAGGCACAGAGCAGTACCTGGACACAAGAACATCCTGAAGACTCAGAGTAGTTCCTGCTTTGAGACTCACTGCACCTGCAAAAGTCGGAGGAATTTTTGCTTCCCTGCTTTCAGAAAGCAAGCCCTCAGCTTCCACAAGGTCAGAGCACTGTCCACCTGTCTCCAGACAGAAGCGTCAGCCACAGAGAGACCAGCTCCAGTGGCACAGCCAGTCCTGCTGACCCCCACTGTGGGGTGTAACTGGGTGTGACCTTGTAGGAGTCCATAAGGATACTGTCTCAACCTTGTCATCAGAAATTTGGACAATATACCCCTAAAAACTGAGGCTAAGGTCTTGACAAAGTTTGGCCTGCCAGTGATGCTCTGGGGCTAAGACTGGACGGTGAAAACCAGGGTGTTGGTAACACTGAGAAGGGACTGTGTGGAACAAGATCTGCCGTCTCTCCTGCGTTGCAGGGGAAGAGACAAAATCTTGGCCTTGCAGAGACTGTGTGGTACAGGATGCTGTGGTCATCTCACCAGCTTCCAGAATCAGAACAAGATATGCACACAGCCCTGTCCTTGGAACACGAAAACACACTGCCTGGCAAAAGGCCACTTGAAGTGACCTAGCCATGGACACTGTTCAGACACCTCTTGGTCTTACGTGACAGAGAAAGAACAGAACGGGGGGGCAAGGGGAACATGGGGTATAAAGATGGTCCCCTTAGCAACTGCTTTTTAGAAGCTTCTCCCCCTTGGAAGCTTCTCCCACCTGGGGGATGATGTCTACAGGGATGCCATGAGGACTCGGTCGTCTGGTGGTAGCTATTGAACCCTTTTTCCCTCTCCCTTTCTCACTTTCTTATTAAACCCTTTTTCTCTCTCTCTATTTCTCTTTACTTCTCCTATCTCACTTTCTTATTAGACCCCTTGTTTTCTCTCTCCCTTCCCTATCTCACTTTCATCTATCACGATTCCTGCTTCACGGGATAATAAAGTTTCACTATTTAACCAAAGCCAACCCCTGTTTGGGATTTCCTTGCACTTTGAGATCCAGTAAACGAACCATCACGCCTCCAGCTCAGCTGGCTGGACCGTGACACCTGCCAAACTGAGAAACACACCTAACCAAACCTCCAGCACTGGAGTTCTTAACACAGCCAGCAAACCCACCTGTTCAACCACAAAATAAAACACAATCACAGCATTCAGCAGCCAGCAAGCCCAGCACAGCCCCTCACCCCACCCCATCACAGACCAGCACAGCTCCTCATCCCACATCAGCACAGCCCAGCACCTGACAACCATCACTCCCAGCTGTACCAGGATCTTACCTTCCTCTTCATCTCATCCTCCTCTTCTATCCTGGCCCCACCAGCGTCGCTGAGGACAGGGCTCAGCAGAGGGGATGAGCCCTGGGCAGCTGTGTTCAGGTTCACCTGAAAGGCTGGGGTCAGGCCCAGGGGACTCTTCAGCACAAGGGAAGAGAGCTGGGGATGGTCCACAGGGAGGCCTGGGTGGGAAAAGAACAAGAAAATGGAGTGGAAAAGGAGAGAAAGTTATTTCCAAGACAGTGCAACTCAGGTGATTACCCACTGTTATGGCACACCAGAATTGCAGTCTCTTATTATTTTTAAAAAAGTAAAAGAGGCTTAAAGATTCAAAGAGTTCAGTGTGTATCTCAAAGCAAAGGAAGTGTTCCCTGGATCCCACAGCAGGATGGGCACCACTACAGCTGCAGTGAAGGGAAGCACACATTGCTCAGTGCCAAGGAAAAAGTGCTGTTGAAGAGCAGCACGGATCACAACACAAGGGACAAGAACAGATTTCATTTCTCCTTCTCAATGTAACAGATACTTTTCAACCCAGGGAAAAGCTAGGACAAATCATTCCATAACTGCCACTCCGGATAACAAAGTATGTTAAAAATCCACTCAGAAATCAGAGAATATCAAAAATTGGTCCAAGAAATCCTATTACTATACAAAGAGGGAGCATGCAAGAGAGTTTGTTCCTGGCTCTTCTAAATGTATGTATAGAATAACCTCAAGGAAACAAATTTTGCAGCACTGAGTATTAACTGGATAAACACAGTCCTCAGCTAAACCCGTTAGAAACAGGAGCAACATGTACTGCTTTGCTTTAGATTACTGTCTTTTTTTTAATGTTATTTGTGGAGCCTTTAGAGATTTCTCACATATAAATCACCATCACAGTGAATTTAACCCTCCTCTTTTCAGCATGCAGAGGCCTCTTGGGGGGTCAGAGGGAGAATGAACATTCAAGACTGTGATTTTGGGACAAAACTAAAGCAACACACTCCAATTATTCACATTACACCCACAGAATTCCTCCTAACCCCACATATTACTTCTTTGGATCTTCCCTGCCATAAACAGAGGAGCTTCCTCAAATCAGGCAACTAACCAGGCAGCAGAACTTAAGTATCTCCAGCTCAAACACCCAGCCCATGTTCCCGAGTCACAAGTGCTAAAACAGACAGGGAAATCAAAAGCAAATCCCAAACTGCCAACTCATCATTTCCCAGACTACCTCGAAATCATCACAAAGAGCTTTAAAACCAATCAGCCCCCACAGTATCTGCTGACACAGGACGGGGCAGGGGGGCTGGAGAAGAGCTGCCAACTCCCTGTTCCCAGCTGCTCAGGCTCAGGAAACACACCCAGGGCGAGGCAGCCCCAGCATGGAATTCCACATGGACAAACGCAGGAAGCTAAACAGTGCTGCACTCAGTCACCTGGAAGAGATTCAGATCATCCAGGCTGTGCAGTTAACTATTCATACACTAGGCCAGCACCAGTTCTGGAGCACATTTTTGTTTCTGCCTGAGCATTTTTTCTCTTTCCGCTGGTTTTAGTATCACTGCAGGAAAGCAGCACTGCCTGGCAGTTGTTCTACCTATGCAGTCAGACAGAGTTTACTGGAAGTTTGCTTTTACACGGCAGGAATGCTGAAACAACAGCCTGCAAACAAATGACTTGCAGGAGAGAGGAGCTTCTTTAAGTTCCTGAAACTTTCACAAGCTGGTGACAAATCCCTGAATCTGTAACTGGAATTGCATCTGGACAGGCCAAAAGCTCAGGGGGAGCAAAAGGGATGTAACTTGCTCTTAACTCCACTGCCTGTTTGAGTCAACTTACTCTACCTTTTACCCCCTCCAACAGAAGCTTCTCTTGGCAACCTGCACCAGTGATTCACCACCCTCACAGGGAACAATTTACCCCCCAAATCCATTCTGAAACTACCCTCCTTCAGCTTCAGGCCATTCCCTCTTGTCCTGTCACTTCCCAGATTTGCCTTTTCTAGAAAAGGCTCTAAAATGTCACAGAGCAGTTCAGGTTAGCTTTTGGGCTAATACTTGTTTAATTAAACGTGTAAGTTCAGTAGGATGGCGTGTCTTGGCAGGTGACATTACAAGTGAGGACTGAATTTTCCACTCTCATAATCCAAGCCTTCTCCACAAGAGCAACACAGAGGAACTCCAGGCAAGCAAGGAGGATGTACCTGAGTATCATGGGGAAGGGAGGAGCCATTTCAACAGCTGTTCAATGTAGAAAACTCCCAATTAGGCAGAAATATTGATGGGAAGATCAAAACACCTGAATGATTCCCTCTGACACCAAACCCTGGGCATCACCCCCCAGGAATATTAACAGGGATTATTCTTTCAGAGGAATGTTTCTGTGCTTCAGTGTTCTGCACAAAGTGGAAATTCATTTTCTACAAGTCACACAAACCCCCCAAACTGGTGCTCTGAAGTGCTGTGAGCAGGAGCCAGGGCTGCCATGCAATGATGTGCAGCCCAGACCCTCAGACACAGCTGCACTCTGTACAGAACAATTTCTGCTTCCACAGCACATCAGAATGCACCAGCTCAGTGTAATACCCATACTCAAAGATCTTGATGAATACTGATTCTTAGTTACACTATGTAATTAGAAACATGTATCCTTAAGCAAACAAACCCAAGCTTGCATGTAACTGAAATATAAAATCAAAATTGGTCAATACAACATTTTAAAAGCCCTGTAGAGAGCTTTGAGAATGCTGGCCTTGTCCTCCACAGCTACTGTGTAATATTGGTTATGCAGGAGCAAGCTCCATTTGGTTTGCACTGCCATAACAGGCAGAACAATAAGATAACAAGCGGGTGGCATCACTCCCCAGTTATTTTTTCAGAGGGGACTTCCAATATTCAAACTAATTTAAATTCCTACACAGAAAGCCAGATTTGAGTGGACAGGTTGGCCAAAATAAAACATAAGTACAGGTTCTATAAGCTTCATGCCTGGATGTGTAAAATAATTCAAAGATAGACAACTAAAATAGTGTCCTAGTAACAAAGAGCATTATGGGATGGACAACAGTCATGTGAAGGTCCAATGTCACCAATGGGTCCTTATCAAATGGTGTGCATTTCATGGAAAACCTTTAGAGATACAACTTTATTCTTATATTCTTGTTATTACCACTACTTCAAGCAGATGAGGTTGGTTTTAGGCAGAGCAGGAGATGCTGTGAGCCTGCTCAGCCCTTTCTGCCCCTGCTGAAAGCACTGCACACACAGACCAAAGGATCATTCCTAGAGTGAAGTCATCAGCAAGCTGATGTGCTACAAGTGAAATCCTGGAGAACACCCCATCTTTCTTATTTTAAAATATCACGAGTAATGCATTTTACCCCTGCAAACCTTCCCTTTAAAAAGAACAAGGATAGTTGAGAGAAAATATTGAAAATTATCTAAGAGCTTAAAAACCTACATAAGAAGACTTTAAATTCCAAGATCTTTCTTGTCCTAATTAAATATTAAGGCCTGTTTACAGCACTTGGCATGTGCCCCAGTGCAAGCTGTGAAGTCACACCTACTCATGGCACTGCCAGAGAGGGCAAAGGTTGGGGCAGGTGCTGTGGTTACACCCAGGATCTCAAACAACTGCCCTTCTTTGGCCATCTCCCCCACCTGGAAAAGAGAATTTACCTAAAGAGAGAACCTTCCACCTAGAAAACATGCAATTCCCTCCACATGCTGTGTTTGCAATAAAGGACAAACTTCTAATAAAGATAGATGTACAGGAGAGAGTTCATGGCTTAAACATTAATGTCTACACAGATAATACCACACACAATAAACAAATCTGAACTTCTAGTCCCATTTGTATCCCAAGCAAAAGGAATTTGAACCCACACAGCAGTGTTTGCCCCAGCTGTGCTCTACTTTCAATGAACAGGTATGGGGGAAAACTGCCTGGAGAAAGCTGGGAAGAAAACTCTACCATGCCTTGGCTAGGAGAACAAATATTTATTCTATTTCAAAGACAAGGGTAATAAAAATAAAGCTAAAAAGCCCGTGTTGTCATTTATGTCAAGGTTTTCCTTGTTTTATTGCATAAACAATTAAAATTATGAATTAGTACAAATCTGTAGTTTCATAATTGGCAATCTGAACAGACACAAAGATACTCAAACCCCCAACATATAATTCAATAAACATTTACCGTATAAAAGAGAAAGTTCAAGAGATCAACTTAAAAATTCCAGCTCTCTTTGTTTTGATGCAATCCTTGTCTGGCAAGAGCAGCACCCATGGAACTGGGGAGTCCCTCTAACCAAGGCACCCAAACCCCTGCATGGGAGGAGTGTTGTGTTTCCAGCAACAGTGAAATGTTGTGTCTTTGGAATAATACACCACATCCCCTCCCCACAACTAACCACACCCTAAATGTAAACTTTCAGAGCTCCAGTTCACCTGCTGGGCTAATCCCGTGACAGCCCATGAGCAGGGAATGAATGAAGTGGGTTTTATGATGCTTTTGGAACTGTAAAGGCTCCCCATCTTCATTAGAGGATGTATATGTACAGCCATACATACACACCCAGTGTCTGTGAGCAGTGAGGTGTGAGAGCTCCTAAACACGACAGGCAGTGACAGCTACAGGACTACACTGACAACTGTGGTTACACTCATTCATTCCTTCAGTACCGAGTCACTCTGGCTGAGAACATTTTGCAAAATGACAATAATGGGAATGACTTACCCACAGGTTTGCACCAAAAAGCATAAAATTATAAAGACTTTTATTAGTGTCTCTGCAAAATCTTATGCTTTTCCAAGACTTCCACTAAACAAAAACTACCATCACCGAAAAAAATCCCAAACAAAACCACCCAACATCAAACCATAACCAAGCCACCAACAAAAGTCCTTTAAACAAGATCACCTAAGGCCACAATACAAATAAACATAGCAAAAAGGAGATCAACACTCAGTATTATCCAGATTGTCCTGCAACTCTGAAATTCACTGGGAAATAAAGTGAAAGGTGATAGTAGATTGATATACAGCCCTATTCCATCCTAAAATAAAATAAGGTATGTCCTGGGATTATACAGGATGGATTACCTCACTAATGAATTTAAAATTACAAAGCCTACACACAATAGGTAACACAGGTCAGGAATTTTACCAAAGCATAATCAGGTGATAGACAGGTGAGAAAATGTTCCATGTTTTGTGCAAATCAAGTTTCACTAACTGCAGAGTTATTGATCAAAAATGCTCTGATGTAGTGCTTTACATTTAATAAATGTGTTTAAGCACAGCAGGGTTTGAAGAATACACACAGGAGAGTACAGGATCAGATTAAATCACTCACTCAAGACACATTTTGGTGTCTTTTAGTCACACTGAAAGGTGCAGTTGAGTACCACAGAGAGTAAAGCCCAGCAGCTTCATCGGGAAAAGCCACTGGCATTGACACGTTTCCTATGCCCACTTGTCTTTGTAAAACAGGACAGAGAGACATGGAAGGATGGCAAACAGCCCCATTTCACCAGAGAGAAAGAGTGATGGCTCCAGCACTCTCCCTTTGCTGAGCCACCAGTGCAACACCTGCAGGGAGGACAGGCCTGGAAACCCCTGTGGTTCTGCTGGAAGAACACGGCACTAAACCCTGTGCATTGCCTGGAAATGTCCGTACCTACCTGTGTCCCCCCTGCAGAGGAGGGTGGAGAGCAAAGGTGACACAACGTACCTGGGCGGCAGGGGAGACTCACAACATTTACATTCAGGCTTTATCTGCTCTACCACAGCTCCCCACACTTCCTGCATGGGATACTTGATAAAGATCTTCTCATGTTTCCTAACTCATCTCCCCTGTTCTCCAGGCCACTGCAAGGCTCCTGGGGCTCACCAGTGCCACACCTGCCAGCTCATGATTCACCTTTGGGAAAGGAAAACTTGTGTTCTGGGAACAAACAGAAAATCTGTACCGGGAACTAAGTTTTAGTACCAACACTAAAGAAAAGAAAGAAAATACAACAAACCACAGCGAATGACACAAAAAGCTTCAGCAGGGCTCAGGGCACACCACACTGTGCTGCAGCTCACCAGTTCCCTCATGAGACCCAAAGGAAGAGGAACGGGACAGAGGAGGGGAAGCCATTCCTTCTCTCACCTTCTCCTGCACCTTAGGAGACAACCCAGGCAGAAGAGGGTGCTTGGCATGGCTCCTCTGCACTGAAATACCTGCCCGTGGTGCTCAAGCTCCCTGTGAAGGTCTGAGCCATCCCATTCCCTCGAGGGCAGCTGGTTTCCTCTCTGTCTCTACTGGGAACTTAATCTGGACTTACCTGTCTGAAGCAAGAGAAGAAGAACCTTGGCTTACAGCTTTCTTGCTTTAATAAAAAACCTACTTACAAGCTAAATGTTCTGCTGTTTTGGGCCTGTCTGACAAACCAGGAACAAAACAACACAGCTCATGAAAGAAATTCTCAAGAGCCACAGGGCTTTGGAGGTCAAGAGAAGCACAGAAGGGAACCATGACAGCACAGACAGAGCCAGCAGGGCCACAGCAGCAGTTCAGACTAAAGTCTTCCTCTGAACATCCTTGTACCAGGGGAAAGCTCCCCTCCTTCTGTCCTCACCTCTGCCCTGAGCTAAAGGACTGGGATTCTGCTCACTCCCATTCCACAACAAAAGGGGCACTACACAAAGTTTCTTACTACTCTCTTTAAAAACAAAACCCCTGAAATTTTAAACAGCCAATGAAAAATCTGCACAGTTCCAAAACACAAGAAGAAAAACACTGAAGATGGCTTTTCAAATTAACTGAGGTGCAAGAAAGTGAATCAGCAAGCCTGTCCATTGAAAATCCAGGCAGCCTTTATCTAAAATCTTTTGAAAACAAAAATAATTTAGTTGGATTTATTGCCATACTAAACAATTCTAACACATTTAAAGGAAATGCTTGTGACGGAAGCACAGGACATGAAACAGAGGCAGACACACACAGTTACATGTAATAGATTAACGCTGATTCTTTTTTTAGAAGATCAAAGAAATTAACAGCCTTTCTCTGTATGTTTGGTTACTGTCTGCTACAGAGTTTGCAGACAGAATTCTGCCTTTCCTCTGGTTTTCTTTTTCTTCCTTGGTTACACAATGTATTTTGTCACAGGAGGAAATCAGACAAACCACCTAAAAACATCCTCAAAGGCACCAGCTTTGGACACCACTGCAGACCCTCAAGTCCTGTTTTGAAATGTCACACCACAACCCCTCCACATCATCTCCACGGGCCTGAGCCAAGTCACGTGAAAGCCAGAACACACACAGGAGAGAAATAAAAACAGAAGTAGCACTTAAACGAAAAAAAGGGCACAATGTTGTACCTTCCTAGAGGTCTGAGCTAATCCTTTGTTCTAAAGAGGCTTTGGCTTTCTGTGCCCATGGCAGAGGGGACAGGGTTGCCATGGGACAACAGAGAGGTCACTCAGACACAGTAAGTTGAGTTGAGACAGAAGTAAATGTTGTGCAGAATAACCACACCTTGGTAAAACCAAGCTGGAAGAAATGGGTGACTAAGAAGGTTTCACCTCCTGTTGCTAAAAATTTCATTGAAGTTTTGCTTATCAGAATTTTGAGAGATAATAGCACTTTTTTAAATGTTTGAGTAAACAATGACGATGTATTAAGTCCACATTTAAACTGGTATCAATAATATTGAGCATAAAGCTATGAGTGCACCTAAGTTGCTTATTTTGGAGGCATGGGCTGCGTTAGTGCTGCATTGTCTCTGCAAAGGACTGGAAACTGCACAGCAGGTGACCCCCAAACCAAATGGCTGAAGGGCACGAGGCTCTTCACCCCTTCTAACAACTCAGTTACTCAGAAAAATCACGTGTTATATTTTTCTGAACACAATCCATATTGTAAAGGAAAAGTTAAAGCCATCACTGGGTTCACCACCAGCTGTCCTCCACAGACACAAATTAATTGAGGAAAGCCTCCTGTAAGTATTTTCATGCAGAGTGATTAAATAACAAGAAAGAAGATGAGACAAAATGCAATGGGGATTAAGTGCTTTTAAGTCTCTGTGTATCTCCAAACTGTAGCAAAATGTTTGCAGCTGGACTGCTGAAGGCACTTGGGAGTCAGCAAATCTGACTCTCTTCACCAGGAGTTTGGCTGTTTCCATTTGGCTGCTGCCACACAGGTTATTTATCCTTTGAACCACACCACAGACATGGTGCATAGGTTGATAGTTTAAAACTGTCCTTCAGAGATGATTTGAAGATTGTTCATTGTTTTTGATTCTGGAAACAAAACCAAAAGGAGGATCTTGCTACAGCAACAGAAACCAGGCAATTTGGTGGCTGCAGCTGCTGGTTAAACAGGCATATGCTAAAGTGACTGTTTTATTTGGATGTTGGAGGAACTGCATATGATATCAGACTCCTACATACACATTTATAGCATAGAAATCCTTCATGATACTGTAAGTTGGTGATGTCTGCATGAGCCAGTTGACACTCAACTTCTGAAAACAGTGCTTTTTTCCTAAATGCAGCATTTTCCAACACTGTAGTGTGTTATAACCCATTCCTGATGCAGTGTGATGCACTGAAACGCAGCACCAAAGCTTGGATGATTTGAGGGAAACTGATAAAAAAATCAACTACATTATGTCATTTAAAATCCAGCCACTGGATTGTGGTTTTCTGATGTCACACCCTTTGGACTTCCAAGCCTGAACAGCACAGAAGGATCCACCACCAAAACCAAGACTCAATCAATTGACATGTGACTTCTCTGTCCACTCTTCTTGCGTGAGATTTTTTAAATTATTCTGAAAGTCAAAAGTGAAGTTCTCCCCCGTGGCTTGAGCAAAAGGGTTACTGAAGAAAAGATTGACATCCAGAGGCGCCGCAGTCCCGGAGTCCCAGGAGTCGGTGTCAGTGCTGCTGGAGTCCTCCGTGGTGGTGGGTGGGCAGCTGAGCTGCTCCAGCTGGTCGATAATGTCTGTGAACTGGAAGGCGGAGCTGGACTCGGAGCGCACGGAGCAGGCCGGGAAGTTGAGCATGGAGCTGGTCTCGGAGGGGTGCAGGGAGGAACAGCCGTTCAGAGCCAGGTTATTGAGGGAGCTGCTCTCGGAGCGGTTGTTGAGGAGGGAACTCGTGTCAGAGGGGCTCAGGAGGCTTTGCATCCTGCTCGCCTGGGCCTTCACCTCAAACAGCTCCGAGGTGTCCGACGGCCTCTCGTTACCGTTGAAATCACTCTCTTCTTCAAAGTCAAACTCGTCCATATTCATATCCACTGCTTCCGTGGAGTACCTGTCAGGGCTCGACTGAGCAGAGCCTGTGCTTTGCTGCAGGGCCTCTGCAGTTAAGTGAGGCACCTCTGACACACACCTGGAAAACTCAGACCCCTTCAGCTCCAACCCACTGTACACAAAGGAAAACGCCTCAGAGCCCCCAGCAAAAAAGGACATTTCTGCTGGATCATCATCAATGAACTCCTCTGACACCTGTAACTGTGAATTTGTCAGTGTGAAGAGAGGGGCACCCCGACTGCCACGCTGCTGCTCTCTGTCAGCAATGAATACACCTGTGGTAAAGTCATCCTCATCATTGTCATTTTTACAGCCAGCAACCCTGCTCTCCTTACTTCTCTCTACATCTACACTGCAATCACTCTCAACAACAGGACAAGACAGGTTACAGTTTCCTTCAACACTACCAAACCCAACACCTTGGAGCACGGGAGATCCAGGCTGCTGCATCAGCTTCCTCCCCGCTTCTTCCCCTGGGGCTGCAGTGGGTTTGTCTGGAATCCTCGTGTACGGAGCTCGGGGGTCCAAGGAAGGGCTGGGTTCAGCAAAAATGGGCAGGACAGGAGAGGGACTGGCCGACGGGTGAACCGAGTAAAAGGGGGCAGCTGTTGAGGCAGGAGACCCCGGCGTCCTCAAGCCCTCAGTGAATGGGACACTCTAAGAGGCAAAGAACAGGAGAAACACAAGAGATAAAAAGGTTTTTGTAATACTACATAAAAACAAATGCAACATCCAGTTACATCCAGATACAGAAGGAGTATGTGCTTCACAGGAGCTCACTTTACACCATAAATTCAGCAGCCCCTGTAAGCAACAAGGTTGTTTTTTTCTTTAATTCTGATCACTAGATGGAAAATTAAATCCATGTATTGTAGAGCCTCTGCTGAACAAGCATTCATAAGGAAGAACAACAAAAACACAGTGAAATTCTGTCATGCTGCCTTTACCTCTCCCATGTAACACAAGCGCATTCAGTGAAATGCTTGTTCCTTGCCTTGGCCTGCAGGACTCCAGACTGCCAGAGTACCTGGAGACAAACTAATCCTCTGAAATAACATACTAGGAAATCTGCCATTTTCTTCTCCGTTCAGCTGAACTTTGAAAAGTAAAATCTTCCTCACTTTACACTCCATTGGCTACAACTATCAAGGCAGTAACACCCACAAAAAGACCTGTGGAGCAGGGACTGAGACCAGACACTGAAAAGCAATTCTGGAGGGTTGTCACCTCCACCATCACTCCAAAAGCTGTTTGTCACCGCCCCTGCCCAAAGCACCGTGAGTGCTGCAGAACTGACCTGTTTTGGCACGTCTGTGTTGGAGGTGCGGGTGGATGCTCTGACCTTGCTGTGCCTCCTGCAGAACAGAGCAGCCCGTCAGCACCCCAGACATCCACCAGCCTCCCCTCCCCAGCCACCTGCTGCCATTCCACAGCCAGCAGAAACACTGAAACCTCTGCTTTAGCATGTTTGGTTAATGACTAGATCACAATTTAAAAGGAGTTGTAAATCGAATGATGCAGGAAGAAGAAACATCCAAAAAGACCCCGAAATAAAGCAAGACCCACATCATTAACAGGATCACAGAATTATTCAGGTTGGAAAAGACTTCTAAGATCATCCAACCCTTCCCCCAGTACTGCCAAACCCAGCACCAATCACAGCCCCAAGTGTCACATCTCCACATTTTTTGGACACCTCCAGGGATGGTGATTCCACCTGTGCCAGTGTCTGACCACCCTTTCAGGGAAGAAATTCTCCTTAATATCCAACCTAAACCTCCTCTGGCACAACCTGAGGCCTTTTCCTCTTGTCCTGTTGCTGGTTACCTGGGAGAAGAGACCAACCTGGCTCCAGCCTCCTGTCAGGGAGTTCTTGACAGGGGTGGGTCAGTCTCTTGGTATCATTTCCTTTGACATCAGTATAAACATCTACAAATGATTATCGGCTTCAGAACCAAACCCAGTTAATCTGTAATAATTGTACAAATTCTTACAAATTCAGTCCACCATATAAAATTCTGTATGTTAGACCTCCCAGTGATGAGCTCTGCCACTGGCTGCTGGCAGTGGCACAGAGACAGGTCCCCAGCAGTGCCAGGGAACCTTCAGCACATGCTGAACTTTCAGTGATTGTCTGCAGGCATCAAAATACGATATGGAAACTTTCCCAAGCTCCTTAACTCACCACAGAATATTCTTTTTACATTTAGTTCAGCTACCCTGGGGGAAACCTTAGTAACTGAGAATGATCATGCCTCCAAGCAGCATTTAATCACTGGCATCTAGGCAAAAAAACCTGTGAAAATCTCAGCCAAGCTCTTTGATCTCACCTTTCATACGGGGTTCTCTTCATCCCACTGTCCTTAATATAATCCACTAGTTGCTTCTGTGTTCGTCCACTGTGAACCCACAAAAGTACAGATGTTACCAAACCCAGGGATAAGCACCAGAGATGGAATGACTGTAGAACACTTCTTTTTGCTCTCACTTTCTAAGACACAATGGGCTCAGCTTTAGTGACTCTGCTGTGTTTCTCCCTACCTGTATCTGAACGATGACCCTCTGCTGAAGAACACTGCTTTTGCCTTTGGCTTGGGCTGATCAAAGAGCCTAAAGAATGTGTGATACTCAACACAGATTTTCCAGAAGTTCTTACACTCATCCCTACTTCCCAAAAGAAACTCCAGCGTATCTTGATACGGGCCCTGGGGAAGAAAAGCACAGAAGTTGAGGAGCACATAAACCAGCAATGAGGAGTGAAGGAAAACACAAACAGGGGCCAACAAAAAGGTTGAACTCAAGTGAGATGCAGGATTTTGCTTAGTCCCTTCTCACAGGCCTTAAAGAATGGGAGTGATTCTGAATGTAGTCAAAAACCATTTAATAGCCTTCATAAATCTTTGCTTACCTGGAAACTGTAGAAGTGTTTAAAACGCACTTGGCTTTAGAAACATGCTCAATATAACCCACCTTCAGAAGTTAAACAAAAATTGAAATATTTCAGCGGAATAGTAACAATTTTAAAATACTATTGCTTTTTCAGGAGTTCTGATGCTTCTTCCACATCCTGAGATTTAGAGGAGACTAGAAAATACTGGATATGTCAGAGTACTGTTACCAGATGGAATTTCTGAGGTGTGTTACACAGGCAGAGAGGGTTGTGTTTCAGGTGTCCTTGATACATGTAATTACAGATTATGGCCAAAGGTGGTTTTTGCCTTTATTTTAATATAACTTAATATCAATTAATCTAGTCATCCAGTGTGGAAGCAACAACAACTTTGATAACATCTTCGATCAAAGACATCTACTGTAAATAAGCCAAGCATGAAAAACAACACTCCTGCTATACAGATGTATAGAAAAGATAAAGCAAGAGTAATCACACTGTCCTTGAAATTAAGCTCCAATGATGTAATCTCAGCCACCTATTCCTCCCTGAGGTGTGTCAGGTCATTTTCATTTGAATCAAGAAACTAGAAATAACTTTTTCAGAGTATAAGTGCTGAGACAGGATGCACCAAATATTTGGGTTTAGTGATTTTTTCTGTCTTACATGTGCACACCTATGTCAAGGGTAAAGTGAGGATGAAACACAAAACCTAAAGACCTGAGGTGACAGTCATGGGGTGAGAAAGTGAAGATTCCTGCTTGAATGATGGAGTCAAGCCTGCTCCACTGAGGCTGTTTTATAAAATCACAAACTCTAGAAATGTTCATAATAATCTGAGTACAGTGTAGCTGTTGGGTAATGTGGGAGGATGGAGACATGGTGTGTGTCCCAAGATGGTTTAACCTTGGGGGACAAATAATCAGTGTTGTGAGCTGGAAGTACAGCAGCAGGGCAGTGAGGAATGAACCTTGTGGGGACAAGGAGAGTGCAACAGTGACCTGAGCCAGGCTGCTGGTGGTGCCCAATGACCAGTTATGCTACTTCTGTCCCGAGAACCCATCCTGAAGGAATGGGGCTCAAGATCTGGAGGGGTGGGAGAAAGCCACAGAATGGGAAAATAATATCTACCTGTGAAAGCACAGAAGATAGTGAGGGGAAAAAAACATATATGTCTCCTAGCTGGGATCTGAGTAAGACACAAATGCTCTGAAATAAGGGGTGGAGATTGCACTGGGCCTGTCTGAGCTCACAGCAGCCTTTGCAGGGCTGTGCTTTGCACTGGCAGGTAGAAGGGTGTTGGTAACACACCAGTGCTTTGAGTACAGCTGGGCACAGCATCAGGACTGGAACATTCCTTCCCCAATCAAGGGCAAGGTTCTGGGAAGCGACACGACCATTCCAGCTGACCCAAACTGATCAAAGAGACATTCCAGACCATGTGACATCAGCTCAGGTATAACAGCTAAGGAAGGGAGCATTTTTCATTGTTTCCAAAAGCCCTGCTTCTCAGGACGTGGCCAGACAGCATCACTGATGGGAAGTAGAGACTAGATTTCTGCTTTGCTTCTGCTTCTATCAAACTGCCTCAGCTCAATCCATGAGTTGTGTATTGCCTTACTCTCTTCCCCCTTCCTGCCTTGGGAAGAGGGAGGGATGGAGCAGCTGCACAGGCACTGGGTGCCCAGCCAAGGTCAATTAAATACAGGTATTTTCTTCAACACTGACAAGTCTGTATTACAGTAAAACTTGCACAAACCTCTGGGTGCAGCTTAATAAGGAACCTTTTCCTCTTGAAGCTCAGTTTCCGGACCTTGGACCAGTTGAAGGTGTTGATTTTCGTGTTACCCTGAATTAAAATGAGAACAATTAGAAGTTGGCAAAAGTTTCAGAACAGCAGAGCAGAGAACCGCTCTGCTGCAGGTATATAGACATGTGGATACTCTCCCCACCCCAACACATTCTGCTGCAGTTTTAGCTCTGGTGACAATATTCCCTTAAACAAGGAATGGCCACTGAGCAGCCTGGTGAGGAACTGCAGGGCTGCAGTGGCTGATGCACCTCCGTAAAGAAGTTGCCCCACAGCAACTAAAGGACAAGTAAAACACAGAATGAATTGAAAATGAGTGCTCAAATGGAGTATTTTTGTAGGTCAGCTGCCTGTGTTTTGGTGAGTGGGAAACAAGATCATTGCATTCATAAACAAGCTCTGAGCACAACAAACACAGTAACACTAATTGGGCCAACCACTTCAGTTAATTAGCACTTCCATACATCAGGAGCAACAGCATCTTAGCAAAAATACACCGGGGCATTAAAAGAAGGGAAACTGAACCAAAACTCCAGGATGATAAATCTGTCCCAGGCCTGTACCACATGAATTGATTATATTGATTATATTCTCAGCTTACACACCTAAATTTCAAACAAAGTCCCTCTATTTCACTGTCACTGTTGGTTTTGGTGCTCTTCACTCTGCACCAATAAGAACAAATCGTCCCAAACAATATTTTGGGGACTTAAATGACACTCCTCGACCACATACTGAATTTTAAAGTCATCAGAGATGCCTGATGTTAAAATGAGAGACTTACTCCAAGACATGCTGAGGGCTAGACAGATGGACAGTCTCACCTGGAACACAAGCACACCCATGTGTGACACTGCCAGGTTGATTTTGGTGCCCTCACGGTCAGAGGCGAGGTGGAATCTGATGCCATACATCTCCAGCTTCCGGGCAATCTCAAGCACCTGGAAGTCAGATTCAGCAGGATTTTGACCCCTGTAATGAGGAAGAAAAATAAAGTTTTAAAAACAATCTGATTCTACAACACTGCCAACACGGCTAATGCACTCAAGTCTGAACTCTGGCACTCAATGAGAATTTTCTGTCTTGTCTAGTTGGGTTAAGCACTACCCTGAAAGTTCTGTAAGAGAAGCAGTATGACATGATGACCACCCCAAACAGATCCCAAGACAGAGGCTCAGACCTTTTTCATTTTAAACTACAAAGTTGAACAACTCAAAACTCAATCACTGTGCTCCTTCTTCTGCCTCCTTGTGTGCACATTAGCGTTAAACAGGTAAGAAGTGAGAGCTGGCGATGCTGCAGAGCCCAACAGAAGCAAACCAAATATTGCAGCAGAATGACCCATTTCAGGTCAGGCTTTTGGACCACAAAATTATTACTCCAGTACCATCAGGTACAACACACTCCCCCAGTCTTCAGATGGATAATTACCTCCATGCCAAGGAATCCAGAGAAGGATCTTCAAAAAGAAACCTCATCTGCTGTCAAAATCACACTGAAAACAGGAGGAAGCTGTACACAGACTGCTCGATGTGGGTGCACAAAACAGCCACACAGAGAGTTTCCAGGACTGGCACACATCCATCACAGATTCAGCCCTCACTGACTGCTCCCCAGGTTAACTCATGTCAAACCACTGACATTTTATTGACCAGCAGGAAAACAGTCTCTTTTTCCTCATCCCTGCAATTTTTCTCCATGACAGGGAGTGTATTGTATTACAGTCCATTTTTCAGCTGGTCAAAGACTTTTTCCCTACAAGCCAAAACACCCTCTGTCAATTCGGGGGTCCTGACAAGGGGTGTAGGACCCTTCAAGAGCACATGCTGCCACAGAAATGAAGGAGTTCTTAAGAACCACAGGATCATAAAATCATTAAGGCTGGAAAAGAGCTCACAGATGATCAAGTCCAACCATTTCTACTGATCTTGCCCCAGTTACACTACAAAGCAAAACTGTCCTTATCACAAACACAGGCCTGTCACTCAAGGTGGTCTCTGAACTAAACATCCTGCAAAGACACCACTGCTACAGATACCTGAACACACAGACTAAGCCAAGTTTTAAAAACCCTCTTCTCCAACAAACAGCCTTCCTTCCATAAATCTGCACTTCATTTCATTAAAACAGATGATAAACTACTTTTAGTGTTACCTATTGTTGTGTACTATGTACAACATCTGCACTTAATGATTCTGCCCCTCTAACTCGCTCCTTAAAAATACCTCCTTCTACTCACCTGGGGTCATGTGTTAGTTTAAACAACAGTTTAGCTCCATATACATAATGATTATTACATTTGAATTTATCAGAACCAGGGATGATGACAATACATATATTAACTATCTCTAAAATTCAGAATGCAGGTATGAAACTTATTTAGCATGCTAAAGTTTTAAAAATGGAAGTTGTCAGAAAAAAACAATGCTTATTTGATCCTTCGTAAAATGTTCCTTAGAGTAAAACACAGTCAGACACAAAATGGCCTGAGAAACTAAGCCTGAATGCACACACATGTGACAACGAACCTCAGCACCTTTCTGTTGTCTTATCCTTTCTGGGGGGAAAATAAAGAATGTAAAACACTACAACAGGAAACCCCAAATTTATTTGCCAACCACAGAAGGTAAAGGATTCAGTGACATTCCCAACTTCACAAGCTCAGTGCATAACCCACTCTTACACAAACATCAATATTTATGTGACTGTGTATGAATAAAGAGATTGTAAAGAACACACACAGAAGAACTAAAACCTAATTTCAAATGTAAAAAGGAATCCTGAACTAGAGAGAGTCTTGTAGCTGCATTTTTACCACTCTTCCATGCATTAGTTATGACTAAGCTTCAAATGGTAAAGCAAATTCTCTTCCCCTTACTGAAATGAGTAATGATGGAGTAAATGTTTTTAATACCAGGTTTAACGTTCTTTTTCCATTTCTACCACAAATTCCTTAGCTGCACCAAAAAAGCAGGAGTCCTATGGTTCCTGTTTATTAAACATGTACAAGACAGACAGATCAAAAGTAGACCACAAATGCCAGTTTTGGACACAGCTTCTTGAGTTACATTCCGAGTGCACTCCGAATGTAACTCCCACCCACACTAATTCCTACTGTAATTCTTCTGAATAAAGTGACATTAGCAATGAAAGTGGGGCTTTGTCTTTCAAAGAAGGTGCTGAGGTTGGCAAGGAGAGCTGGAAGGGGGACAAAAATAAAATGGCAACTAGGAAATTGAAGCTAAATAGTACTAAAAATTCCTGGTGAACAGTCTGGGGTAACTAATGCAGAACCACTGACAGTCACTTCTCTTGCCATTAGATATGATGCAAAGCACAGCACACCTCAGAAAAAAATACACAATTTTAAGAGTTTTTAAGAGCAGCCAATTTTAAGAGTGTTCTCCTGCACACCCTTGCCTGTACCTACCAAAGGAGGCAGAGCCCAGGGTGGGGCGGCTGGGAGCAGAGCCAGGCAGCTCTGGCAGCACCAACAGAAGCAGTGGCAGTGATTGCCCTCAGATGATGGCTGCAGGCTTAGCTACACGGCCGAGCCCCAAAACAATCTGCTCTAATTTTGTTCAGCCATTAAGTAGATAAATCTACTTAATCTTCCCCAGGTCAGTGGACAACAGACTATCTATTACCAGTATTTACAGCAAAAACTGCTGTCAGTGCAACAGGTTTTAGTGTAAAGGTTCCTTACATCCACCAATCTCGACAAATATTGGTAGTGTGTTACAATATTCCTGTGCCAAAGGATTCCAAATAAACGCTGTCAAGTATCAGGTGATTTACAGAGCATTTAAATCCAGTCATCAAGGTAGAACCTTAAAGTGTCAAGGTGGAATTTTTCCAATTTACACACAATTTGAAGAATTAAAATGATGGACTACCAGGCTAACAAGTTGTGAAAGGCTATAAGGGATCACAATAAATGTAAATATAGGTCAAATCTTCTGCTTCTTTCCTGATTAAAGTATATACAGACAAAGAAGCCACAGCTGTGCAAACACAGGTGAAGTGTGTCATAGAATCATAGAATCACAGAATCAGTAAGGTTGGAAAAGACCACAGAGGTCATCAAGTCCAACCTATCACCTATTACCTAACCTAGCCAACCCTGTCACCTAACCTGTTGCCATCCTGCTACCAACACACCATCCTACCTATAACACACTACCCTAATATCCAGGTCATGCCACCAAGGACATCATCCAACCTTGTCTTAAACACCTCTAGGGATGGTGACTCCACCACCTCCTTGGNTAGGACCCTCCTACTCTCCAACAGATCAACACCCACTTCAATCTTGGTATCATCTGTAATCTTGCTTATGATGGACTCGATCCCATCATCAAGATCATCAATAAAGATTTTAAACAGAACCAGGCCCAACACCGATCCCTGGGGGACACCACTAGTGACCAGACACCAACTGGACATGATACCATTCACCACCATTCTCGGGGCTCAGCCATCCAGCAGTTCCTAACCCAGCACAGAATGCTCCTGTCCAAGCCCTGGGCTGCAGCCTCTCTAGGAGTTCACTATGGGAGAGTGTGTCAAAGGCTTTACTGAAATCCAGACACACCACATCCATAGGTTTCCTCTCATCCACCACTTGTGTAACATGGTCATAAAAGGAGATCAGGTCGCTCAGGCAACACCTACCCCTCCTAAATCCATGCTGGCTGGGCCTGATCTCCCAGTCATCCTGCAGGTATTGCATGACTGCACCCACCATTATCTGCTCCATTATTCAGGTTGATGACGTTCTACCACTTCTAATGGTACACTGAAGCAAATAAAAAAGGATGGAAAACTGAGGCAGAAAGAAGGTGCTGCAGCAGCAGTTTGGAGACGATTCATCCTGCCAGAAATGAGTTTCTCCTCCTGGATGCCTGGTTTGTACAAGAAGTCTCTGTCAGCAGCAATCATCAGTGAAGAATCACAGAATCACAGCACGGTTTGGGTTGGAAGGGACCTTTAAAGATCATTTCATTCCAACCCTCATGCCATAGGCAGAAACACCTTCCATGAGACCAGGCCTCCAAAACGTCAGTCTGCTAAAGGTAAGCAGGGGAATAATAAGGTTAATGAAAGGAAATAAAAAATTAAAATAAGCCACAAAAATAAAAATCTGATACACCAGGGTAATATGAGAGAAGCATCTTTGTGTGCCCAACTGAGCCACAAGGGAGCCAAATGCACCAGGTCCCGGCTCCTGCCTCCTCCTTGGAACACAAATGAGGAAAATGTGTCTGCACTGAGAAAACATGGGAACTCCTCAGCTGTAAAGACAGGAAAGGGTGAGTGAGAGAAGAGAGAAGCGAGGTGTGTGCTTCCCTGTGCTGGGGATGAGTTAATTTTCTTGACAGCAGCTGGCAGAGGGCTGTGCTTCTGATTTGGGCTGGAAACAGTGTTGATAACCCAGGATGTTTTCCTTAATTGCTGAGCAAAGCTCACACAGACCCAATGCCTTCTCCACCCAACACACAGCTCCACTGGCCAGGGGTTGGAGGAGTTTGCAGAGGAAACAGCCAGGACAGCTGACCCCAACTGATCCCAGGGATATTCCATCCCATATGGCATCATGCTCAGCAAAGAGAGCCCGGGGATGAAGGAGAAAGGGAAGAACACTTGGAGCGATGGTGTTTGTCTACAACAGTCACCATCAGCTGTGATGGGATTCTGCTTGCCCGAAGATGGTTTTGCTTCACCTATTAAACTGTTTGTATCTCAACCCATGAGTTTTCCCACTTTTACCCTTCCAATTCTCTCCCCCACCCCACCAAGGGGCAGCAAGCAGCTGTGCGGGCTTGAGCTGGGGTTAAATCACAGAAGTCACAGCTATTTTTAGGAAAATTACGTCTCTCTAATAAAAATCTTACCAAAGGTGTGGGGGGATTCAAAATCTGCCTTCAAGGTCATTGCTAATGTTCAGTGTTACCTTTTCTAACTATGTGCCTCACATGGCTTGCATGTGCCCTTCTAAACACTGCTTTAAAATAAGGTTTACAATCATTCTGACAGTACGGCTGTATTAGATGTAACTCGCATTAAACAAATCAAAAGTACATTTATGCAGCAAGGAATCTTTTCCCATTTACCTTCCTCTGACTCCTTCCTGACATGCAAAAATACAAACCTTCCCTACTCTAACAAATGACCAGAAGTTTGAAACACCAACACAAACACCAATGCACAGCAGGGCAGTGCTGAAACTGCACCGGAGCGCCAGGGGCTGTGTGAGGGGGCGGGGGAAATTTGCATATTGATGAGCTGCCATTCCACACGGACAGAAGGCTTCACGTATAGGGGGTAAGACCTGCGGTACAGGAGACCCGACTGTAAACCAAGAAAACTCCCCATAAGCAACTCAGTGGAATCCAGGCAGGTGACTAACACGGGGCTGTTGTGTGCGTGCTCTGGGGGTACTTACCCCAGACCTAAAAATCCCACATTTCATCTCCAATTTGACACATCAGCCTATGCATGATAGCACCAAAACCACGTGTAGTCCAGACTCCACCGCGCTGCACGGCACTGTCACAGTGTCACCAAGAGTTCTGTGAAAAGGACGTCCCTCCTTTTAGTTTGCTTTGAAGTTGCTGTTTCAGGACTTTTCTTTTGACAAGAGAAAAATAATGAAATCAACAGTTTCCCTCCTCCAGAATCGTAGCATATACGGTCGGGTCTCCTATATTGTGGACCTGGGGTCATAATCAGGTCTCACATAGCCTGCCTTCCACGTTGATTGGCAGCTCGTTAATATGCAAATTTGCCCCACACCCTCACACACCCCCCTGGCGCTGTTTTGGCACTGCCCTGCTGTGCACTGGTGTTTGTGTCAGTGCTTCCCAGCCCCTGCAGCCACCCCACACAGGAAAAAAACCCTTTTCTGCTTGGCTGGGGACACTGGTGTGGGGAGCCCAGAGCACCTGATTTCATGAAGAATCAACAAAGCTGAAATTCCATCATTACAGTACTATCAGTACAACTGAAAATGAGTGATTATAAACAGAAAACAGTTAATTACAGCTGGGTCTCCTATTCCAAGGTACCGCAGGTCTGGAACCCCCTCCATGAAGCCGCCCGTCAGAGCAGACTGGCAGCTCATTAATATGCAAATGTGGCCCCAGTTGTCCCACCCTCCCAGCTCTGGACTGGCTGCGGGGCGTTCCCGGAGTTCCTCACATGGCTGGGAGAGCGAAGCCAGTCTCCTCTGCCCCGTGGGGCAGCTGCAGCAGGCAGAGGGGCACCATGTACTTCTGAGCCCTCCCCGCTGTGTTCCCTCCCAGGAGACATGCCAGGCATGGAAAAGCTGGGGCTAGGGATGGCCCTGCACAGCTCTGCCAGCACTTAAACATGGGGTGCGGGGTTCTTGAATGCTGTCTGGGACACTGGACTAGGAAGAAGTGCTTGCCTGTGTCACCAGGGGGTGCGAGCAGGGGGTGCTGTGTCTGTGTGTGCCTGGAGTGCATTGCAGTGTTCCCATGGAAAGAGGCATTGGGTGGCACCGGTGTCTGTCGCAGCTGGTCCCTGAGGTGACATGGGACACAAATTGGGGACAGCAGGGTGAGTGTGTGTCAGTGCCTCTCCACTCCTTTCAGCACAGGGTGGGGGCGGCAGAAGAGCAGGAGAAAACACAGCAGGGATTTCCTTTTTCCATGTGCTCCTGGGACCTCATGAGCTCATGTTTAAACACAGCCTGTGCCGCACTCGCTCCCCTCACTGACCAGGCCCTCCCCTGCTTGCACAAAGGTGAGTGAGGGGCTGGCTGTGCCTGGCCAGCCCATCACCATGGGAACAGCCTGGCACAGTCAGTGGCAAGCCAGCCCTGTTGTCTCTCCTGTGGTGTTGCTGGCACAGGCGGGGGCAGCCGGGAGCTCTGACCAGCGAGTCTAGGCTGGCCTGGGCTGGTGCAGCTCTGAGCAGCATGTCTGGGCCAGCATTTTCTGTTGCGTTAGGAACTGGTTGGATGGACGAGCTCAGAGAGTGTTGGTGAATGGTGCCACATCCAGCTGGCAGCCAGTCACCAGTGGAGTCCCACAGGGGTCAGTGTAGGCCCGGCAATGTTCAACATCTTTATTGATGATATGGACGAGGGAATTGAGTCCAACATCAGCAAGTCTGCGGATGATACCAAGCTGGGGGCAAATGTCGATCTGCCAGAGGGTAGGACGGCNACTGAGGAGCTCAGTGACACGGTCAAGCTGGTGGGGCGTTGGACTGGATGGTCATGGGGGTCCCTTCCAGCTCAGAATAACCTGTGAACCTTGATGTCTTGGTCCTAAATACAGATGCTGCCCTGAAAAACCTCCTTGTTCTGTCTCAAAAGTCAGCAATGATCCATGATTTTACCCACAGAGAACAGAAGGAGAAACTCACATTTCTAATTTAGCATTTGTATGGAAACACATAGCCATGTAAAATAAAACATCTGTGTGGATATCCACAACTAATAAAAGCACTTCTAACTGCTAAATCCTAACACATAGGCAAGTTCCTGCAGTTCCTGACTGCATGTTGGAACTAACTTTCTATTTGTGGCAAAAAGTTTGTCAATAATAATATTGCATTATTTAAAAAACACCTCAGCTGTAAGATAAGGTATTGCATGAATTCTGATGGAAGTTATTTCTCCCCCACTCCCTCCATCCACCTCCATCTCCCTTGTGCTTAATGAGTACAGAAGGGAGTAGGGTGCAATTGATTTCTAATTATTTAGATAAAAGCAGTATCTATGCATTTGCTGGCAAGCTAAGCCTGAACTTTGTAGACTGGAAATTCTGAAGAATTATTTTGCCTAAACCCATTATCACATGATGGCTTTCTTTGGCATGTTATTAAAAGTACACTGCAAAAATCACTTGAGAAAAGCTCCTGCCCAACAACTCCCTCCTAACTCTGTAACTCTTGCTACATCCAACTTTTCTTGCTCAGTGTAAATGGGGTTTAATTGATATTCTCTCAACATTGTCACATCACACAGCATGTTCAACCTCCCCCCGGAGCCTCAGGGGTTGCATTAGGGGTTGACATTAACCCTCACTTACACGTGCTTCCTGTGGAACTCCAGGATCTTCCCTTCAATTCTTTCCTGGTTTGGCAAATACTGGTTTGTTTTAAGGTGTTCTCGATCCTCTAATTCATCGAAATCCCCTATTTCAGCTATGACAGAAAACAAAACAGTGTCAGAATAAAAAGCAGCAATGGAAAGGAACAATGACAGAAAATACACTTCCCTTCACAAATCCATGTCCTCCAGATACAACACTGTGGATTTAGGAAGAGATTTATAGAAGGAGAAAGCATTAGAAAGTGCAAAACAGCTTCCATCTGATAGAACACGAAGCCATCAGAAGTCTTTGGCTTGGAAAAGAGAAGCACAAGGCAGGCAGAACATATGGCTAATTTGAATAAATACACTTTAAAAAGTAATTTACTTTTTCTGATAATAAAATATGAAGTTACAATATTAAATTTAAAGCACAAACATTTTTAAAAGACATAAGATACATGTTTAGCCAAAAACCTCATAAAAACTAAGCTGTGAAGCTCTTCCCTGGAAGGAAATGCCCAAAATATAAGCAAATTCAAAAATTAGACAAATACAAGGGCAACTAAACACAGAGATGTAGAGTCAATCTGTGACTCAGAAAGGCCACATGCAGACATTATGGGATGGGTGCAGCAAAAGAAAAGCTGCCATGTGCTTGCTGTGTGTCTGAGGGCTCCCCGACAGCACCTGGTACCAGGGAAAGGAATGGACTTGTTCTGAACTAGAACACACCAAATCCTGCTTCAAATCAAGCCAGCACAGGAAACGCCAAGTAAAAAATACTGAAAGGCACTTCTATAAAATAATTTCTGTTCAAAATTAAACTATTCTTTCTCCCATTCAATTTTCCAGAAGAGCAGAATCAAGCCAAGCAAGGCCTGATACAGATTTGCTCACCAGCTCCACACTTGGGAAATCATGGGCAGGATTTAATGGTGGCACACTGATGGCACACACAGAGGACAGAGTTGCTCTCCCAATAAAATCACTGTAATTAATACTATTATAACTGCATTATTATACAGCAGTGTACAATTAGAAAACCAATAACTATTAAGCAGGGGACATGTAAAGAAGCATCACTGACCAGCTTTTGCTTCCAGCCATCAAGGAGCCTCCCAGTCCTGTCTGCAAACTGGCTGCAGATCAGGGAACACTCCAGTGATTCGGTATCTGAACGCCATCAGGGTTTCCCATCTCTGCATCTCAAAGGCCACATTTGAGGTCTTTAGGCACTCACAGACTGAGGCAGCAGCAGCACGGAGTGCTTCCAAATCAAGTGCTTCCTGGTTTTATTTTCACTCCCAGCAAGGAGGAGAGCTGCTGACAGTGCCACTGTGGAACTTGCTCTGGCACAATTCCAGCTGCATTTCAGCCCATCCCTACAGACCCACCTTCTCCCCGGCACAGGAGCACAGAGGTAGGTGGGAACACCTGTCTGGAGGATGAGGAGCACTGGTGACATGGCTTGCTGAGCCAGGGCAAACAGCCAACACACACAAGGGGGTTGATTTCACACAGCCTCCCCAAAGCCAAAGTTCTCTCACACACAAGCACCGGCTGCTCCTCCCCACAGCCAGGTTGGATGACCACCCTGGGGTTGAAAATCAACATGTTCCCAGTGTGTAGAGAAAGAAACACCACGAGGCAAAGATTGGCACCATCCCTGGTGCCAGCTCAGCTGGGACACTCACACTGCAGCAGGTGGGACACCAGCAGAGCAGCCGTGTTGTCACTGCAGGTCAGGCGTTCCTCGGCCAGGTCCCTCTTGATCTGCAACGCAAACAGGTACCTGAGGGAGAAGCACAAGGGCTGGGGTTACAAGGACCATCCTGACAGATGAAAGGACAACAGAACGACTGAGCAGGGGGTTTTAAAAGCAGCATCTCCTAATTGTTCCTCTCTCCAAACCCCAGGTAACACAGCAGCCTGGCTACCAAGGATGGCCAATTCACACAAATACCAGGATCAGCACTGGGCTGATCCAGCACAAGGGACTCACAGGAACAAGGAAGCAGAATAAAAACCACGTTTTAAGCAGGTTTCCTTTGTTCGGTAACAGCAACTGTCATCACTTAAAGCGATCACTTAAAGTGATCTTTATCTATTAGGAAAAAAGACAGAAGGACATCACACTCAGCTACTTTACTCAGCAGCTGTATTTTCCACAAGTACAATATTAGCAGCCTACAAAGACAGTAAGAAATTAAGTACCCACATGCTCTAAGCACAGATCAGAATTCAACAGCTCAACAAATAGGCAAACACACAGTTCCTGCTCTAAAAAGCCATATTCCCAGTGAATTTCCTATATGAAACAGCAATTAACATAAGAAAATTTGGAGCAAAGGAAGTATTTAGATAGTATTTCTCCTTGCAAGAGACAAATACAGTAATCATCATGCTTGTTTGCTCTTAAATATGTGTGGATGACAATAGGGAACCTCTCTAAAAGGAATTCCAATTAAAAGCAGTGAAACTGGGAAAAGCACTAAATGAGCTCTTTAAACCCTGAAATCTTGGATAATGTTCTTGTTAGAGGGACAGACTTCAAGCCACATCCCCAGGTGACAGCAGGTGAATCGACTGACCACAGAACAGCAAAAGTGACCAATGCTGAGCACTGGTGAAAAGTGTGAACACTGCAGAGTGTTTGCTGTTGTAGAAAACTGAAAGTGTGGGCTTCAGAAGCTTAAATCCTAAATCATTCATTAAAATAGGTGATTATTTTATATAGACATTGTTATAAATTTTATTACTTTCTGTATACTCTGAACTCCAACTCTTTTACAGATTCACAGAACATTGTGAGTTGGAAGGGACCCACAAGGATCATTGAGTCCAACTCTTAAATGCCTCCCCAGTGGGAATCAAACTCCAGCTTCCCACATGACAGGAGGGGACACTCACCACTGCACTAAAGTGATGCTGGCAAGCCCTAATTTGCTGGTTTCTGTTTTGAAAAGTATTTTTATTGATAACATTCATCTGTGCTGAAATTGTGACATTCACAATAATTACTTTTTCACTCATCTTCCATCTGAGTTTTGTCTGGTAACAGCTGTGCTGCCCTCCTGCTGTTACCTCCCTATAAATACAGGAGGTAATACCAATTTAATAGTTCCAAAAATACTTTACCTGGTATATTCCTCTTGCAGCTGACCCGGGTCTGGAGGGAAGAACTTTACAGCTAGACGAAGCATTGTAGTCTTTGGTCCTAGAAGAAAAGTTGGTCATTTCACAAAAAGATCTGGGGTTCTTCCTAAGCACATGCATGTTCTGTTTGCCAACAGGCACAGAAACACGAGAGACATGAAGTTGAGGCAGATTTCAATTCCCAGCTAACCACAGCAGGCTCTGAGGTGTGGATTGTCCAAGTCAGAGGAGATAGAGCTCATTTCCAGGGCGACCTGGATCCCACTGCCAAGGGGAGTCTGCAGCCTCAGCACTGTACAAAGCTTTGTGCAGCATGAAATCTGTAAAACCCCAAAGCAACTACTACAACAGCACTGCAGGTGACCCAGGGAGAGGGTCCCAGAAGGGAAAGAGAGGGGACACACATCCCACAGGCTCTCGACACCAACCAGCACCATCAGAACTGAACTCGCAAGGGCTGGCTGCCCTCGGAGATAAAAACTATCTGCAGATGTTCCCAGCATCTCTGGTGATGCCCATTTCCTGCCATTTTCAACACTGTTCTTGTCCATCCCAACAAGAGGCAGAGAATTACGTCATTTAAAGTTCAAGATGAAACAGAACTCTCAGTCACTATTGGGAATAAATAGTCCACAATGCTCTGCATAACATTTTACAACAAAACACAGCTGCAACCAGACCATGTTAACAGCTCCAGCATAACTCAGCCTGCTGGACCACAATCCCTGTGTCACCTGGATTTTTTAAGAAATTACTACAGAGTACTCACAATATCACAGTATTGATAAGGCCGGAAAGGACCTCAAAGATCATCTAGTCCAACCTGTAGCCCGACTAACCCAGCATCTACATCTAGATCCTGTCACTCAGCACCTCATCCAGCCTCCCCTTGAACACCTCCAGGGTTGGTGACTCAACCACCTCTGTGGGCAACCCATTCCACATCCAGATCACTCTGTCACTGAAAAACCTTTTCCTAATGTCAAGTCTGAACTTCCCCTGCTGAAGCTTAAGATTGTGACCTTGGTCACCAGAGACCAAGGAGAAAAGACCAATCCCTGCCTGACTCCAACCTCCTTTAGATAGTTACAGACAGTGATAAGGTCACCCGTGAGCCTCCTCTTTTCCAGGCTAAACAGACCCAGCTCCTGGGGAGTTTGCTGTCCACTAACACCCCCAAATCTCTTTCCTCCTCACCACTCTCCAGCCACTCCATCCCCAGCCTGTAGTTCTGCTTGGGGTTGTTATAACCGAAGTGCAGAACCCAACATTTGGACTTGTTAAATTTCATTTTATTGGAGTCTGCCCATCTCTCCAGTCTGTCCAGGTCCCTCTGCAGGGCCTTCCTACCCTCCAACAGGTCAACACGGGCTCTGAGCTTGATGTCATCTGCAAATTTACTCACGATGGACTCAATCCCTTCATCAATATCATCACTGAAGATGTTGAACAGGACTGGACCCAACACCGACCTTTGGGTGACACCACTAATAACTGGTCACCAACTGGTCCTACAGTTGCTCATCCTGCCAGGACTGGGCACCACCGTTTCCATTATTTTTCCAGCAGTCAAGGCTGAGTATTCCGCAGGCAGGCAGAGCACTGGCCAGACTGCTCTTACATCCTCCTGACATCTGTAGGCACCTTCCAGACGAGAGCCAGGACCAGCCACCCCAGAGTTTTGTGTGCCACGGCCATTGCAAAGCAAACACAGTCAAATTAAAAACAATCAGATTTACTGGAGCATGTTGGGAAGCACAAGCCAGGTTGCTTTAATTTATTTAAGCACCAAGACCTGTTAAAGTTTGACAAAGTCCAATTTAACCCCATCAGCCTCAAAGTACACTGATTTCTTCTGTCTGGAATACCCAATTCCCATATGCCAAACGTTTTCCACTCACACTCTCATTTGCTAATAAGAGAGTAACAAACTTTGCCTTTTGACAAGTGGCTGGAGAAGTGACCAGCAGCCCATCACAGCTGTCACCAGAGCAGCTCCCAGCCTCCAATCCCAGAGTTACCAGAGCTTTGGTGAACAAAAATAATCTAAAATCCACGCCATAATTACAGTGTGATATCTAGGAATGAAAGGAGGCTGAAAATAATACCCTGTAATGACACAGGAAGCTCACATTTGGCAGAGACTGAGGATTTTATAGCTCTTGAGACATACCAAGGGAGGAAAATAAATAGTTTGAATGATTCCAGTAAAAAGACCAAAACTTCACACCGATTTTCTGCAATACTCTGAGCCTTTGGAAGATCTGCACAAGGTTAAGAACAATCCTATATGTTACTGATTTCTGTAACAGTCCTGTATGTTACTGGAAAGTAAATGTGGGAGTAATTCCAAAAGTATTTCAAGAATCACTTCCATCAAATGACAAATGTAAAAAATTAAAACCATAATACTGCAGAGCTGCTTCTGCAACACCACCATCCTCCTTTTCTAGTCAGTCTTGCCTTTCCTCACCTCAGGAAAAGAAACACTTGACCAGTGTTGATCAAGACACAGAATTTATCTTAAGAAGCCAAATCTGAGCAAAACCAAGAACAATAAAAGAGATGTGAGGAAAAATCACCCAGGCCGGGATGCTGAACACAGCACTATAAAACCTGGCAGCACCTGATATTTTGTGCCTTCTGGAGTGGTTCAGTAGCAAAACTGGCTGCATTAATGTAAAATTAATCATGATAAAATCCTAATCACACAACACAACATTCAATGTATCTCAGGATGGGTCACGAGCCAAGACTAACTTGAAGGAAATCAAGAGCTTTTGTTTTTAGAGAGGATGTCAAAGACTCAGAACCTGCACTGCACAGCAACCACCAGTAACATCAACCAGCAGGTTTGAGCTGGATCACCTTGAAGCAAATGACACATTTCCCTGTTGCTGGACTAAAAGTTAAAAGGTTCACTTCAAAATTACTAAATTCTAAAAAAAACCCCCAAACCTAGCAAACAATAACACCAATATATAGAAAATAGGAAATTTCAATCAAGTTAGATTTCAGAATGTGACCATCTGCTGGACAACTAACTGGTATCTCTTCCAGACTAAAATCTAAACAAAAATTAAAATAAATCTTTCAGTTTCACTGGCAACACAATGTGGGCAGTAGACTGCAAAGCAGCTACAAATTTTGCACATCCTCATGATTTGAGACCATTTCAGAATAACATTCGTCCCATCAGGGAACACTGTCTGTGGTCTAAGGTCCAGTCTCCACAATTTATATGGGACAGAAGAGGACACAGAGGGAGTAACCCAGCAGCACCACAGACCAGATATTTTGGCAGGGATACAACTCCTTCCAGCCAGTAATGCATAAAAAGATCACACTCCAACATTTTTTTGATAGGGAAAACAGAGAGTGAAAGTATTGTCTATTCTTCTAAGGAAGCCCACTTTTATAACTGGTTGAGCTCTTCTGCTTAAAAAACAATGTTGGCAAAAATCAAAGTCATGACCTTTAAGTTGAAAAATGACATAGAATTGGTGATTTCATATTTTCTGGCAGTCAATTTTAGGCAGAAGTGTAACTAAAAACTACTTCCCAGAACTAATTTTCAATATTTCAATCAAGACTTGGAAATGAGCAGGAATCTGCCACACCCTCCTCATCTTGTTCTTCCACAAAGCTTCTCTAATCAGAACCAGAGCACAAGCAAACAGCTTCACTCTGTTCTGAGGGCAAAAAAAGCTGGATCTAATCTTTCAACTCCTGAAGAGCCAACCTGCATATTGCACTCTTCAATTAATTTTTGCCTTTATAGTTCCTGTCACTTTTCAGAGTGGTCTAAAGACAAGGCAGTGTCACTGTTGCAGCAGAACCACATGTCACAGCCACCCCCCAGGAGGGACAGCCCCACTTCTGCCCTCCCACCAACGCTGCTCCTGAGCCCAGGGAAAGAGCCCAGAGGAGAACCAGCCAAAATATTCCTTTGTCTGCCCACAGGACGACAGCACAACTTCCAAAAGCTTACTAAGAGCAAGTGTTACACATGGATTCATCTTCAATCCCAGCTGACCTAATCTATCCAGATATTTATCAGAGAAAGAATCCTACCTGCAGAAAGTTTCCACCCCTCCCACCACATATTTCCTATTAAAAGCGTCAGGTTGGCCTGTCCCAACAGGAGCCACTATCACCCCACCACGGGTAATTTGCACGGAAGCACAACCAGTAAATCCAGTAGTAATTGTGAAAGCAAGACACAGAAAGCTGATGCAAATTAAGGGAAATGTCCTTTTTCACAAGTACTTACTCCGTACTTGCTTAATAACAGGTTTCATGGGTTCCAGCCAAATCTGAAATTGAAGAGAAAAAATTACAAACTGATATTTGAATATTATATGAAAACATCCAAAGTAAATTCAAATTAAGCAGCAATGCAGGAGTAGCATTTCTTCCTTAATGCAGTAATTCCTTTGCTTTACAAAAAATGTACTTTTCTATTTGAACAGACACGTCTCATGCACCAGGACAAAAAAATACTGATCTGTCCTTAAAGCTCCTCTGGGCAGAAAAAGAGACAAATCAGTAAAGGCACAGCCCCACTGTCATCCCAAAACCCATGGCCTGACAGGAGCCAGGCTGGAGAACAAGTGAAAATCCAACTTTTCTTTCCACTCTTACCTACCTACTTAAGGGTTTTTACTCAATATTAATTTCACACCAGGTTTTCCATTTTGACAAGCACATTTTAAAAGAAGTGCTACTGCTGTTCTAGAAGAAGGGGTATCCATAAAAGTAACACAAAATATTCTGGGTGCTCAACCTTTTATTTCCCCCATCCTATCAAACAGAAAATTGTTACAAGACAATTAGGTTTGGTTCTTTCTGGTTCCTGCTCTGTCTGAGAGACAGCTGAGGAGTTTAAGATTTTATCAGCTGCAGAAACTGTTTGGACACTGTGCAGAAGAAATGGAAACTGAACAAGTTTTACTGTATTTCCTCAGCTCAAGAGCAGCATGGATTAGTGCCATTAGCATTCCCTATGTTCTCCGTCATATTTTCTGCATGTGAGTCCTAAAAATAGAAAAAGTAACAGGAAAAAAAAAAAAGAAAATAGTTTGAAGAACATTTTCTAGCTCAGAAGCCACAGTGTCCTCCTCGCAAGGTATAGGATAAGGGACTAGGAAGCTTAAAGGTGTCAGGACTGATCTAGATCAGTGATTTAAAAAGCTGGCAGGCCTGCAGGGCTGCTGAGGTTTGTAATGGCTCTTCACAGACATGAACTGCAGACTGAAGTACTGAAGTACTGCAGACTGAGCTGCAGAACTCAGGGTAAATAAGAACACTACCAAAACTACACACAGCAGGATTTCACATGTGCTTCACAGAGTACTTGATGTTTCCTCTTCCAGAGGAAAGGAGTATATTTTATTTCTGTCCCTGAAAGTGGGAACATCAGCAGATATTAACTGCTTCACATGTTTTCTGAGATTTAAGGAGAAGAACCTGATTCCTCCCCTCCCCTTCAGGAGTTATTGTTGTTCTGGTGAGTGAAGCAGATGCACAAGAACCCAAGAGATGATCCTACAGCAGACCAGGAAACTGTTGACCGTCCATTCACCCAACCTCTCTGTTACACCACATCTGTCAGGGAACTGTACTCACCCAATATGACTGGATGTTCTGGAACTCAATCCCAAAGTAGTCTGACTCAATCAGATTCAGATGCTTGTAAACTTCTGTCAGTAACGTCTGGCCGTAGTATTTTGACTAAGGAAGCAATAAAAAGTTAGTGAGATTAATAAGTATACAGCAAGTTAAGAAACACATTTCAGCATCTTTAGAAACGGTAAAAAAATGTCCCATTGTTCTTGTCACTGTAACACACAAACACAGGCATGACTCACATAAAAAACCTTCCCAGAACCAGAGGAACTGAAGCTGGAAGGGGCCACTGGAGGTCACCTCCATCCAGCCTCCTGCTCGCTGCAGGGTCAGCCCCAGGAGCTGAGGAGCCCAGCTGCAGGCTGCCTGCTGCTCCTTCAGTAAACCCAGCCTTGTGTTTGTGTAGCTGATGGTGTGTTCTGCCCCAGCTGCAGCACAGCCAGAGGGGCAAAGCCACAAACCAAACATCCTCACAAAGCAGCCACAGCAACACAGGAAAACCAGGGAACTTCCACATCACATCCTGAGCCTGCTCTCATCTCCCACTGTGCCACTGCAGCAGCCACCACAAGAAAAGCAGCGTTTATGAACTCGTACATCACTCCATCTGGATCACTCAGGAAAGAATCCAAAGGGCTGTCACATCCCTGGATACCCATTCCAGCAGCACACAGAACTCAGCAGGGTGCAGAGGGACATTGCATGGCCACCAAGCTACATCTTGGGCCATGGAACTGATCCTGTAACTGTGGTGACCATCATTCTGCTCAGCTGCTTACCTGGCACAACACACTGGCACCATTGATGCCACAGAAGAGTCAGTGTGATGGAAGATCCTACAACTGTCCCATCAAAGCAGGCACAGAGTTCTGTCACTGACTCGTCAAACCCAGAACAGTGGCTCTTTTCATAGTATTAGGCATTATAATAAATGATCACAGAGGCACAGAATGGCTTGGGCTGGAAGGGACTTTATAAAGCTCATCCAGTTCCAGGGACACCTTCCACTATCCCAGGTTGCCCCAAGTTCCATCCTACCCAGCCTTGGACACCTCCAGGGATGGGGCAGCCACAGCTTCTCTGGGAACCTGTGCCAGGGCCTCCCCATCCTCCCAGGGAAGGATTTCTTCCTAACAATTTAAATCTGTCCTTCTTCGTTTTAAAGCCAAATTACTGTTAGAATTAGAATAATTTAATAAAATGTAAATGAAAATATCTACAAGAAAGAATGGGCCACTTTAGATTTAAAAGGCACAACTTCTGGTGAAAGTTGGGGAAATTGTTTCACATTACTGAGATGCATAAAAAATTCAAAAGCAGCTGCTCCTTAAAGGAAAAAGAGATTAAGTGTCAATGCTTTTAGAACTGCAATTTAGCTAAATGCCTCTGTAACACTTCAAAAAAAATCCCAGACTTCAGTGAGAAAATGTCTGACAGCTGTGCAGTGCTGCACACCTGAAATAGCTCTGGTATTCACACTGCTGTGAGGGGAGCTGAGTGAATCCACTGCTGTGACCTGAGCAAAGCACAGAAACAGGACAGAGAACACCACGGGATGGGCTTGTCCCTCTCCCTCCTGCTTTCACCAGCCTCCTTACCGACAAGGGCAACCACAAGCTCTGGTCAAGTGAATTTATTCAGCACAAACAGGAATAACTCAGAAAGTTTCTTGGTATCACAGTGGCTCAGGCCACTGATGCCGAAACCCCCAAATGAAACTGTCAGTCAGGAAAAATGATCCAGTTGGTGGCTGCAGAGGGTGAAGAGATGCCTGCCTGAGCACTGGCACTGTCCCTGAGCAGAAGTGCTCTCCTCTTTTTATGAAGAAGTTTTGGACTGTCTAAAATAGCATTTCTTTGTAAGAACACAGCTGGATTTGGGGTTTTTTATAGACAAAATCTGTGCTCACGGACAACTCTGCAGGTATGGGGTTTTCTTTTTAAATGGTGACAATGAAATAAGGACTCAATCACACAAGACACATCCCAGTAAATGGCAATTCTTCCTCTGCTGCCTCCAGGCATGTTTGCCAGGCAGGTTACAGAAACACCTTCTGGAAGTTACATTCTTAGCTTCTCAAAGAAATAAATTTCTTTCTATGCACTTATGAATAAAGCTGCATGTAGTAACAGAAGGAAATACAGATTCCTAAATACAGCAGGACCCTTTTGTTTTAAAGTAGGGATAAACATGCGTGTCCTCCTCCTGCTCCTGGGCCCCACAGATCCAGGAAAGGAACACTTCCCAGCCAGCAATATTTGATGTCCTCTGACCCAAATGTCATCGGTGAAACAAGCAGCAATTACAAAGGTGCCATCCAAATGCCAAAAGCAGAAAATAATTTTGCTTGAGCCACCAACCATAATTTGGGGTGCCAAGTTAAGAAAGCGTGCAGTTTAACCTGAGTGTCATTTCACATCCTTCAAAAGACAGATGGCACATTTTGAAAGAAGGTTATTAATTTTATTATTTGAAAAGCTTGAGACAGAACACAATCTTTTGTTATTACGCCTCAAATGCTGGGGGAAAACTCTGCTAGGAGCAAATTGTTCATTAAGTTTATAACCATCCTTTCTAAAAAGCTGAATGTTTTGAAGAGGACAACAATGGAAGTGACAGACTGGGCAGCTCCATGGCATTGCTTGATTTGCATAAGAGCAGCACAAAGCAAAATATTTTCAGTAATTCCTTAATTACTGTAATTCTGACGTCAGGGCAAGCAGCTGCATGAATGCATTTCAGAAAGGCCCTGCTTCCAATACCAGTTCACAACACAGCATACTTGCCATTCCAAGCTTCTCAGTTACTCTTTATTTTCTGCCAAGATGACAACTACTGATATTACTGAATTACATCACATAAAATTAAAGAAAAAAAACAGGGTGAAAGAATTAAACAGGCAGCTAACAAGAGCTTTCCTCAGTGACCCAGCTCTAACTGTATAGATAAACTTAACATGTCACCATGTGACTGTTTAGTATAACAGATTTATTTCAAATTGATCTGTATATTCAGATCAAGTTTGAAAGGCTCCCTCAGAGCTGTGCCAGTGCAGGCAGGGTATCCTGGCAGGTGGTGATGCCACAGAGAGCCCTGTGTGGCAAGAGAAGCAACACCTGCTCGGTGCTAAACCAGACAGGAACAGAATCCACAGGAACAAACATTGTCAGCCAAACCTTTCTGCCTGAAGGAGGCATCAGAATTTGTTACTTTATCAGGAAAATAAACATGTTAAATCTTAGCAACCCTTAGGACAGAGGAGTGAAGTAAAAATAATAATTTAAAAAGTTGTAAACCCAGGTTTTTTTTGTTTTCTAGAACCACACAATCACAGGGAGTCTTGGGTTGGAAGTGACTTGAAGGATCATCTTGTTCCATGGGCAGGGACACCTCCCACTATCCCAGGTGGCTCTAAGTCCCATCCAAGCTGCCCTTGGACACTTCCAGGGATGGGGCAGCCACAGCTTCTCTGGGCATCCTGTGCCAGGGCCTCCCCACCCTCACAGGGGAGGATTCCAGAACTTCTTAACTTTCTGCTTCCACATATGTTAATTTAAAAGCAAAAAAAACCCAGTGTTTTCATGAGGAGTAGCATTCTGATCTTCCAAAATGGACAAACTGCCCTTGCTAAAACTTTCCATACAAGAAATCCACTTTTGGCAGCAGTTAGGCTGGAAGGGGAAAAGGAAAAGTGCAAAAGTCAAAAAACAGAGAATGGAAACGCTTGTGCAGGCAGAGCCAAGGGAGCTGCTGGTCCCCAACATCAGCAAACACCTTGGGCTCTGTTTTACAGAAACCTGCAACTGTCAGGGGACCAAACCCTCCAACAAATAGTGGGTCTTCACCAGAGGGAGAAGTTTGGATTTGACATCACCACTGACAGGCAGCCAACAGAACCAACCCTGAGCCAACACAGAGCACCCTGCGAGTGGCCAGAGCAAACCCAGCTGAGTCAAAGTTCCCTTCACCAGGCACAGATTTCTACTGGTTTTTCATCTTTGGGGACCTTTAGTGACTTCCTGAGGGAAAAAATAACTTCTCATCTTTGGGTAAATTAAAAAAAAATAAAAACAGACAATTGTCAACTAAACATAGACTTGTTATTTCCTTTCTTAATCAGAAATATGCAAACATTTCGGTGAGTTTACAGCCTTGTTTATCTTCAACCCTTCTGTAATCTGCTTGATCTCTGTCCAAATGCAGCATGAGACAAAAAACACTCCCAAAAGTCCCTGTTAATAACGATCATTACTGTCACATATAAACAAAACTGCATTTCTGAACACAGGGTGGACTTTTAAATGTCTGTTAGAAAGAAAGACAGCAGGAATACCATTCATTAACTTTGTGTTTCCATGGCTCACACAAGACTCCCTCACAGCCAGCCCCACATCTCGTGTTTAATCTGCAGACTGCAAAAGTAAGAAATAACTGCTTTCCTTGTCAGTGCTTTATTCATTTCTTCAATTTTGATGGGAACAGTGACTCCAGTGAAAGCATTTCCTGCCTCCCCACAAAAATGGGGACCTGGTGACAACTGTGTCAAACTCTGGTTTCACTGGCTCAGCCAAATGGCTTAAACACTGGTTTTTGATCTTAAGCTTCAATTCTTTCAGCTCTTTGTGAAAAAAACCCACTATTTTAAATAGAATCACAGAATGAAATACATACATTTTATTTGCTCTTCCATACTGACAGGTCCTAACTCCAGGTTACTTTACTCCAGAGCAGTCTGCACAGCATTTAACAGCTGAACTCCAGGAAAACAATTCCATAACCTCATCATCACAAATTGGGATAGTGGGCACTTTCACCTTGAAAATTCACTTATCTTTTTAAATACGTATTGTTACAGCATTTCCACACAGCACTGAAATCCAATTTATGCAAATACAGCAGCTACAAACGCAAACATCCATTTCTGAGCTGTCTCAAGTTGCATTATTACGCTCAATATTGGGGATGAATTTTTGTTTAGAAAAAATAATTCTAAGACCACCTCCCCAAAATGTTTTGTCCCAAGACTTCAGTGGTTGGTTGTGATGCAGGTTCATCAGGTTTTTAAACAGCATCCACAGCCAAATTATTCTAGAAATGGAAGCCTCTGGCTCATTTAATTAAGGCTACCTTTAAAACTGTGATCATTTAAAGGTTCAAACGGTGTTAAAGCATTTCACTGCCAAATGAACCAGCTCTACTCAACCAACACGCTTTTCCAGAGAAGCCAGACTTGCTAGACGTCTGAAAGCAGCAAAACAACACTTGGTTGATCCCCAAGTGGGAGAGAATTATGTGACTGAGATTGGGAAATGTATACTGATATAGAGAGCATACAGAGACAAAAAAATGGACCCAAGTTTTAGAAGTGGTGCTGTGATGAAATACCTGTAGTACTGGGAAAAAAACACACTGTGCTCAGAGGAAAAAAAAAAGTGGCACCACAGTGAAGCTCTCAGTCAACACCTAGTTCCCAAGAGCTGTGTACAAACAGCACATGGAAGAGCCTCATAAAACATACTGAGCATCTCGGCGGCTTTGATTACCTGGAGAGATAAATATAGACGTGACCCTCCAATACTTGTGCTTCATGCACTGCTCTAGACTACCGGTTGAAGAGAGAAGCCAGACAAATTAACCCCCTGGACAGAGCAGCACCGCTTGATGACTTGTACTTAATCGTAATTAAACCTCCAGGCTCAGCAGCAACAGTATCAGAATGAGAAGCTGCTCTGGGGTGGCTGAGCTAAAATTCAGGTCCATAACAGAAAGTCTAAGTACCTACTATGTTGACACGAGCTGTAAACCAGCAGAGTAAAACAAAGGAACTGGAAGTTGGGAGACTGATCTCAACTTTCCCCCCTTGAACAAGCCCTTACACACCTGAGCAAACCCCTGCCTTGGACAGGCCTGGCCACTCCACACATCTGCACTGTAGGTGCTCTTGGAATCACTGCATATGTGTGGATATGTACATAAATAAATTTAAACACAGGCAGTCATTTATTTTTTTTAGTTCAGGGACACCTCCCACTATCCCAGGTTGCTGCAACCTGGCCTTGGACACTTCCAGGGATGGGGCAGCCACAGCTTCTCTGGGCACCCTGTGCCAGGGCCTCCTCACCCTCCCAGGGAACAATTTCCTCCCAATATCCTAACCCTGCCCTCTGTCAGTGTGAAGCCATAGCCCTTTCTCCTGTCAGACCAGGCTCTTATCCGAAGTCCCTCTCTGGTTTTCTTGGAGCCTCTTCAGACACTCAGAGGCCACAATAAGGTCACCCTGGGGCCTTCTCTTCTTCAGGCTGCACAACCCCAGCAGAGGCATTACAGCACCCAGGTCCTGTCCCTTTGACGAGCCTGCCCAAAGGAAACAGTTTAAAACATCAAGAAATTAAGGCAGTCTTGAAAGACTCTTAACATATACTTGGTATTTTTACAGAAAAGGTCAAAGCTCCTTTGTTACATGCAAATCCGAAATTTTATCAGCTGTCCTGACATCACATCTCACTGTACCTTGAGCAGAGGTTTGATGGGTTAATAAATAACCACAGGCCAGATTAGATAGACCTAAACTTACACAGAATCCCAGAATTAATAAGGTTGGAAAAGACCATAGAGATCATCGAGTCCAACCTATTTCCTAACACACCATCCCATTACATATCTAGACCGTGTCACTGAGCTCCTCATCCAGTCTGACCTTAAACACCTCCAGGGACGGCGACTCCACCACCTCCCNTTGCAAACTTCCCTCTTGTCAGAAGTCTTTCCTACACCCCTGGTGTTGGACTACCCTCCTGAGGAGTGGGCTGAGCACCCAGCAACACCCATCCTTCATAATTTTAGTTGAAGCCATGTCAGAAGGCTCTAACAGAGCTGCAAAGCCTTTCCCCCCCACACCTTTTCCCTTTTAGGCTCCACATATTCCACAGAATTACCCATCCAACCATGTGGACCAACCCTGAATGTTGCCCACAGCCAAAAAATGTTTCCACTGGACTACCTTTTTATTTTTTTTAATACAGCATTTCCTACAGTCATTTTGATTGAATGGTATGAGGCTGATTTCCGCTGATTTTCACTCTCCTACATCATTACATTATGAAAATAGAAATTAACACCTGCAGAGCCATACAAACTGTTAAGAACTTGATCCATTAGTATTTCATTAATATTTACTATTAATATTTCAAGGACTCTGATAACACTTCATAGCCATTTACCCAAATGGTTTCCATGTTTTAAGTTACATGTGTACCTAATCAACTTTTTATACAGGATTATTCAGATTGTTTCTCCTTTCCTGCAGTATAATTTCATTTTCTTTACACATAATGGGACACCTAATGTAGAGAGAACTGTAAAATAATAAATCAGGTTTATTATACAACTTGAGTTCACATCTTCCCTAAAACCCCCCACATTTCACAAATGAACAAAAACCACACTCCAAATGTCTGTCAGGAAAACGGCTGCAGTTTCACCTTTCTCCACCCAATACCACAGGCCTACACAGCATTAAAAAGGTCAAGCCCCTGGACATGAAATAACAGGTCTGAAAAATACACAGTGGATTCAAATGGCACACAAATTGCAAAGTTTCAACTACCTCCTTTTGAAACCCTACAATAACTTCAAATTTAAAAGAGTGAATTACTAACTTTCTCTTCTGAGATCAGACCAAAATAAGTCCTCAGGCAGCTTATTTGCCATATTTAGGAGCGTCAAACCAGAGCAATGACAAACATCTGGCTCTGATTCCTGCTGGAATTTTGACTATTCCTTCCTGGCCAGAGAAGGAAAACACTGAGCTGACCAACAGCACCTCAATTGCTCCACCACAGCACTTAATAGGATTCAGCAGCAGCCTGTCCCTCCACTCCCCACACATTTAAGCTGTTAATACTTCCACAGCACAGAGGGGAAAAGCCTTCAGGACAGGAGGCAGAGCAGGGCAGAGGCGGGAGGGCAGCTAGTGCCAGAGCCTGGGGAGTGCCAGGCTACCCAACCCTTGGCAACGTGCTGGGGGTCTGCCATGGCACCCACAACACGATCTCACTTGTTAACAGAGGCACAGTTCTTAATTAAAACCGCCCAATAAGAGCATTTTAAGTGACATCATTTTTGCATCATCCCCAGCAAAGTCCTTGAGGGCACTGACACTCCTGAGCAGCGTTTTGCAGTGTGCACAGGTGGGAAACACTCCCCCCAAATCACAGAGAGCAGATTGCAGCCAGGCTGCTTCCTCTGCCACCCCAAACACCTCCCACAGGCCCAGCTCCCACTTCAGGGCTGCTCAGGAGCAACAGAGATCATGGCACCCTCTCAATGCAAGAGAACTGCAAACTGCACAGAAAACAGAATAACCAGAGTCCTTCTATTCCATTCTAAACACAAGGATGGAAAGCAGCTCTACACTTTTAATAATTCAGTCTATACATTTAAATAAGCCAAGAAAGAGTCATGTAAGTGGCCAGCAAAGGGCATCACTCGGAGGACTCATTAAGTCCTTGTATAGGGACTCACTATAGAATAAACCACTTGTGTTTTGTAGTGATGTAATTGTTCCATAGGGTACATCAGTAAGAGGACAATATTTCATACGACAATAAAAAGGGGAATTAAAGTGCAATCTTATCTAATTAACCTGCTCTCACTAACAGGAGTGGAGTGGAGCAAATCACACAGCACCACAGGGATGCAGCACATCATCACTTCATTAAAAAAAAAGAACAGACCTCTGTGCTCAAAACAACCCAACAAACATTGGAGTTAAATTTTCCCCTTGAGTAGAGCAGGCAGACAGACCCACGTGGATCTGCTGAGTGCTAAGGACTGTATTATGACTTTAAAATGCTTATTCCAGTTCTATAGAATTCATTCTCCAGTAGGTGAAATAGAGAAAAGATCTACTACTATAACGTAAAAATAGTTTTCACTCACAAATTATATTTCATATTCAAGCAGAAGGAGAAGAGGACAGATATGCCACCAAATAGGTGCCAAGTCCTCCTCAAAAAACTTGGTAAACTTGAAGCAAAAAAAAAATCTATATTTCTTTTTCTGGGGCATTTCCTCAGAGCAAAGAGCATAATCCATGTATGCGAATTTCCTACTAATGCATCAACTATTAAAGATCACATTCTGGCAGTGAGTAATTCCATTAAATGTCATTTCAGTGAATTCAACACAACCCAGAGTGTCATCTTTTTGTGCTAATCAAAAGCCTCCAAGTTTAATCTCTTCAGAAAATCTGGAAAGCTGGCAGAACTTCTGTTGTAAAACCCTGATCACTCTGAAGTGTGCCCACAGTCAGAACTGAGTTGACTTTTCTGATTATTTATCTCCTAGCCTACAAAACCACCCTTCAGCCAGACTCAGCTCAGAGGAGAGACACCAGGCACCTCGTGACATGGCAAAGGCAAGATCTGAGCTGGTTAAACAAGTTGGCTGGAAAAAAGGGAAAAAAGGACAACTCATGAAAATAATGAATATTGCAGCCCAGCTTGGGATAAACACATTGCATTCTCATTTCTGGTTTGGGAGGGAAAGCAGAAACCAGAAATAGCCCATTTGCGGTTTTTTTTAAACCCTAGAAAACATTGAGCATTTCTCCATCCCCAAACATTCAAATCAGATTCCCTGAAGAATGGCTCTGCTGCTGTATACTTTAAACAACAAATGCCTCTTACCGATTAATAAAATTCCTAGCTAGAAAGCAAACCTTACAACACAGATGGGGAGAGGGGACAGGGACAGTAGATTTTAGACAAAAGGCAGTGGAACAGTCAACAGTCAACCCTCTCTCTTGGTGGTTCCTTGTCTGTGGGTTCACAGCTGGAAGGGACCCACAGGATCATCGAGTCCAACTCCCAAGCGAACGCCCACCCAGGGATCAGCCCCACAACCCTGGAACCACGGGCACCACACTCCATCCATCCAACCTCCCACCATCCAGACCATGGCACTGAGCTCCTCATCCAGTCTGACCTTAAACACCTCCAGGGATGGCGACTCCACCACCTCCCTGGGCAGACCATTCCACTGAGGGATCACTCTCTCGGGGAAAAAACTCTTCCTGACACCCACCCTAAACCTCCCCTGATGTAGCTTAAGGCCATGTCCTCTTGTTCTGGTGTGGTCAGCCTGAGAGAAGAGATTCACACCCACCACTCTGTAGGTCCCTGTTCTTGCTCTTTGGCAAGTTAAAAACTCAAGCAATAGAGAAGAGCAAAGAAAACACCCATCTCCAGTCAGGAGAGAAGCAGGGGTTTTAAACACATCTTGGAGAAAGGAGGGGATGAAAAGAAAAGCTGCATGGAGTAAGTTGTTATTGTGGCTATATTCTTTGTGTCCCACATAGTTAAAAATGCAGCTGTGGCTCAGTTTAGGCAGCAAGGCAATAAACAGGGCTCCTGCATCAGCTCCCCCACTGTGCTACACAAGGAAGGGCCTGTCCAGGAGCTGACCCTGTGCCCAGTGTGTCTCTTCCACTGACACACCACTTTTCCCATTAAAACATCAGTCCCAAAACTGCCTTTAGCCATCAGATCTGTCTCCATGAGCAGGCAGTACCAACAGCCCATGGCAAAGGCCTGTGTCCCACTGCACGAACACAGCACTGCTGACCTGAATCAAACACAAACACTCTATCACCTCCTGCTGTCCCACCCAGTGAAAAAAACTGCCAAAGCCAAGAGGAGTGGGCAAATGGCAGAATGTCCACCCTTTTGGGACAGCTGCTTAATCACCAGTTTTCCTTATTATTTTTAAAATAAGGGGTTTTTTAAATAATTGTGTCAGCTCACACCACCTATTCAGCAATGCAGCTGCCTCGTCCTAAATCTTGCCCTCAATCCCCAAGTGAAAAACTCCCCCTAGAACAGCAGTTCCTGCAATCCCATCAGCTTACCACAGAAATCAGGAGGCAGAGTCACCCTGTGCTACCTCATGGAGCCACAAATGAGAGGCAGTGGAGGCAGTGCATGAGCAGGACTCTAATGCCACAGCTGCTGACTCGGGACCTTTCGTGCCCAATGGGCTGAAGCTGACCCAAGGCTGACCCTTCTCCTCCCCACTCTCAGCAGTAGTTCTACGTTTGTCAGATCCAACTGATATTGTTAAGAACAACACAGCAGCAATGCTAGTGCCTAAATTCATGTGTGTCTGTGGATGCTGTAACTCAAGAAAGCTTTCTCAGTAAAAAATCTAAGATAGTTCCTAATAATACAAAACATGCACAACACCACAGGCTGCTCACAGTCCCATCCACCGGCCATGCACTGAATCTCAAAATTACAGGGTTGGGGGTGTTGCTTGGGATTTTGTTTTTTTCTTTTTTAAAGGAAAGCACCAATACCTTCATTAACTTGGAAAAATAAATAAAGTCGTCCTTCAAAAGAATCAAAGTCAGCAGATTTTCTAAAAAAGTATTCTAACACAATTTAAAGGGTTCTGTGTGGTACATGAGGGACGGGAGGCTTTGCAGGCTGCTCTGTGTGCTCAGGTGGAGGATACGGGCACAGCAGATTTCACATTTGAGAGTTGAACAGCTGGACAGAATCTGCACAAGACACTCCCAAAAGCCACTATTTCTTCAGAGCTCCACAGACATCTTTTTCACTCTATTTCAAATAACTTCTTTCTATGCAACAAACTAAGGCTGCAAGTGCTAATTATAAATTACTGACTACAATTTGGTACTGACACAGAATACCTGATAGCTGAGTATCTTCACACAGATCTTAGGCAAGGGAGAATCAAACTGAGGTTAATGCTGAAAATGTAACAAGAACTGGAAGAATAAAAACTTGTTTAAAAGAGGAATCCTCCCAATTTGAACATGGTTTGTATGTCTTACAGAGATTTTCTCAAGTATACTTTTAAACAAAAACGTTCAGACACATTGACACTGCTTTGGTGCCTCCATTCTGAAGTGTGGCAGCAAGTAAGGACTTTCAAATAAGAACAGTTTACCTGAAGAGGATAAAAACTATTAAAACAGTTAATATAAATCAGATACTAAGGCAAAGCTCTCCTGCTCTCCCAACTGACAAAGCTTCACGTGGCTCAGGAAGCAAGAACAGTTTGGCAGGAGACAGTTGGTGTTCCCCCAAAGCAAACAACAGCTAAAGGCTCTCCTTGCAGAGTCTGCTCATATTTAAAGTCTGTTAAAAACACAAAACATCTGTTACACTTAAAAGCTTTTACAATCCAGGCCATGCAACTAATTTTGCTACTCGTAAGTAGATAAAATCCCAACAGGAGTCTTCATTCAGATCAAAGGTACATCTCGGTGAATTTTACATCAGCAGAGGCTCAGTGTATTTGAAATGATGTTTAACTCTCCTACCTCAATGTCAAGTACTTCCACCGTGTTGTCCAACATCTTGATTTTGATGGGGAGGTCCCGCTCATGCGTTTTGGCAGGAGATGATGCCATGGCAGAGAGGTTCTGTCCTGGCTCCAGGGTACTCACTCCTGTGGCCTTCTGGGCACCCAGACGAGAGCCCGGGGTCTGCAGAACTCTGTAGGTTCCTTCTATCTCTCCCATCTTCCAACAGGGAGCAGAGTCTAAAGAAACATGGAAAACAGAGGGTTACAGCCTGGAAGATCTTTCACAGACATTCTTCATGAAAACACTACTGAATTTACTTTATTTAATGCTTTTTATCCCACTACCAAAACCAACAATAAGGATAATAAACCTCTAGTCAAAACCTGAAGTGTTCAAGGTCAGGTTGGATGGGCCTTGGAAGAGGCAGTGCTAGTGGAAGGTATCCCAGCCCATGTTAGTGGCTGGAAAATGAGATGAGCTTTATGGTCTCTTCCAATCCAAATCATTCTGTTATGGATTACTAAAATCCAGCTGCTGGGAGGAAGAAGTGGCAAGAAAAAAATAACCATTCTGAAACATGGTTAGGAAATAGGATACTCAAACCTGTGCTCTCCACCCTCCTGACACACTATTTCAGTTACTACTGATGAGTTTTCTGGCTGATTGGGCTCCTCACCACAGGCACTGCAGACAGGCAGTGAAGAGGAAGGCAGGACTCTGCCTCTTCCAGTACCCAACCATCCCAAGATAACAGGAACAATTCACTTTCTTCATCCCCAGAATGATGACTCCTGCTGGCAGCTCAGAGCCCTCATCAGGCACTGCCACACAACAGTTCCTCACCTCATTAGCAAACCTGCCCCGATTGGATAAATGGGTAAAAATCTCAATGACAGAGACCAACAGCAGTCCAATGAGCTGACTCCTGCAGCATGAGTCTTGCTGCCACGGCTGGGTCACAGCTGTGCAGAGCAAATGTTTAACTTGACACGGGGAAAAAGTCCAACGTGACTCTCCCCAGTTCTTGCACAACACCAGAGCAGTGGTGATACAGTAACACCTCACTTCCTTGCGACCCCTCCATTGTGACCTCGCTGATTTGTGAGAAGTTTTTCCCGCAGAGCAGCCCCAGTGATTCACTGAGGAGCTCCCTGGCCACAGATGCTCAGTGCAGGGTAGCACCGGCGCTCCCTGCGGAGCGGGACTGGCCCAGCCCCCTGGGGAAGGTGTGCACGGTGCCTCTCGTTGCCATGGCATTTATGGTCCCGGTCCCTGCCCCGCTCCTGTGTGTCTCCACACCCTGTCCCTGCAGTGGAATTCCCCAGGTGGCTGCTGAGACCCAGCGCAGCACCGCCACAAGCCACACCATCCCCTGTCGCTCTCAGCCCAGCCAGGGACTGAGCCCTGCTGGGTGTGCGACTGTTCCCATGGCTACAGGCAGGGAAGGTGATGCAGCCTGTGTTCAGGGACTGCACACCTGGCACACCTGGTGATGATGTAGCCCCAGGGAAAGTGGGTCTGGGCTCACCACAGCAGCAGTGGGGCCATCACTGTGCTGGGACGGCAGCACCGGGACAAGCCCACACCATCACCGCAGCTGCTGTGCCAGGAGGATCCTTCTGCTCCCCCGTGCCCTCCCCACACCGCAGCAGGGGAAGCAGTGCTCTGATGGCTCCATACAGCCGGGGCAGCCTCCCCAGGCAGAGTGGGCTCAGAAACGCTTCCCTTTGCTCCCCTGTGCTGTAAGAGCCCATGGGGAGGAGTGGAAAACGCTCCCCAGAGCCCCTGGTTGGCTGGGGGTGGGGATATGGGCGTGGCCTGTGTGCATATTAATGACCCGTGCGTGTTTGCTAATTAGACAGTTTGTAAGGCTCTGACAAGCCCCTTTCCTCGCAAAGGCTGAGGTATGACTGTATTTGCAGAGGGATCTCAGTGGGTCTGCATGGAAGGTGAGGCCCATGTGCTCAGGGTGCACCACAGCCCCTGCTCACCCCTGGCAAAGAGGATTTGGCAAGAAGGCGCAAGGCACTCAGCAGGAAGGCACACAGAGGCTCCTGGGGTGCTCTGGGTGCATTACCCAAATGCCACACCGAGTTCCAACAACCCAAAGTATGTCGGTACTGCAGCTGGGACAGCCAGCACGTGGCCAACCCACCACAAAAACTCCAAGGGAGCATTAGGTTATTTTTCTGCAATAAATGTGTTTTGTTTGAAAAGGAGAGAGGCTCATGAAAACATTCCTTTGTCCCTCCGTGCTTCAAGTAGGCAGGCAGAGTGCTCAGAGGATTTGAATGGAGACAGCCTTATATGTCCTTACAAATTAGTGGGAGTGCTCACACCTCCTGGATTACAGCGCTGTGCATTTAACATTATGGGAGTTTTTTTATCTTTATGCTTGTGGACCCCGGTACAGATAAACTTGTCCCAGGAGGACAGACAAATGCCTGCCAGCTAATCACACCTACCACAAGGCTTGTTTGGCCTCTGTGAATGGTGCAGAGCCCTGCCTGAGCAGCACAGCTGAGACCTCCCAGCTGCTGACACACACAGCGAGCACACGTGAGAATCACAGATCCATTAAGGCCAGGAAAAAAATCTCTAAAGTCATCAAGTCCAACCACTAACCCACTGCTGTCAACCACCATCACTAAACCACATCCCCAAGTGCCCCATCCACATGTGTTCCGGGCACTTCCAGAGATGGGGAGTCCACCCCTTCCCTGGGCAGCCTGTGCCCGTGCCTGACCACCCTTTCAGTGCAGAAATTTCCCCTCATATCCAGTCTACATCTCCCCTGGCACAACTTGAGGTTGTTTCCCCTTGTCCTGTCCCTTTTTACCTGGGCGAAGAGACCAACCCCCACCTGGCTCCACTCTCCTGTCAGGGAGTTGGAGAGAGGGAGAAGGCACCCCCTGAGCCTCTTTTTCTGCAGGCTGAGCTCACCCAGCTCCCTCAGCTGCTCCTCCTCAGAGCCCTGCTCCAGACCCTTCCCCAGTTCCACTGCCCTTCTCTGAACACTCCAGGGGCCTAAAATTGAATGCAGTATGAAGGACGATCTCAGCCTAAAAGTGGGCACACACTGTCCAGCGCCCAACTTACCACCTTTGGGTGACAAATAAGCAGAAAGTTTCTTTCTCAGAGTGTTTTTGTGCATTCTCCTGCTCAACATTTTTGTTTGTGTGGCCACACAGCCAAGGAAAAAAACTTTTAGGTCATAAATTTTGAAACCACCCTAACAGCAAAACTCAGCAGAGAGAGGTGCCCAGATTACACTTCTAACTGCTGATCTGAAAAGAAATCAGATCTCAGTGTCATCTGCATCCCTTCATTACTGTGTCCCTTATCATGTAAACACACAGCAAGACTTCCGCTGCTGCCATGAGCATCAGGAGCTGGCCAGGGTCAGTCACACTCCTCACAAGGCTGTTTATCTGCTACCCACTCTTAAAATTACTGCTTCATGAGCACACTCATCCCGTCCTGAATAAACAGCTCCTGGAAGGGACAGACACTGCAGCTTCTCAAAAGGAAAAAAATGCAAGTGCAACAGCTGAGGCAGCACAAGCAGCAGCCCCGTGGCAGAGCCCTCAGCAGTCTCCCCTCCAGCTGCAGCCAGGCTCTTCCCCAGCCACTTCCCCAAGGCAAGGCAGGCAGGCCACCCAAATCTGTACTAGTGAGGAGCTCCTGGGTATTCCTACTACCTCTGGTCACTGGCCAGGTGAGGCAAAAAGCCAGATGCCAAAGTCCTTCCCTTCAGGTGGTAACAGGAAAGTGAACTCAGTGGGGCTTGGCCTTGTGTCCTGCTGATTACATGTTTCTAAAACATTTATCCCAGCCAGCACATATTCAGATTTTAAAAGGCAGAAAACACGATGTGCAGAACCAAGCACAACCCCCAGAAGAGCAGTGCCCTACCTGAGTTGTAGCTGGGAGCATCTCTCAGTGCCACATCCTGTTCCCTGTCCAGGCAACCCACCATTGCCTTCATAACTATTAACAATCGCCAAACAGCCCAGTCTGCTCCCACTGCCTCCAAAAACCCAACGTGTGGGGATGTTAACCTGAGACATGCTGCAAGCACCAGGAAGACCAAGGGGTTCTATGAGCAAAGCAGAGGGTCCCAGAGCACCAAAAGCCTCCCACCCACACGAGCCACAAAGTCACACCGATGAAAAACTAAAATGCAACATTACCACAACATCAGTGGTCCAAAAATAAAAAAAAATCTTCCTTGCATTGTTTCTCCCTGAACTTGTTTTCACCCAGTGCTTGTCCTGATAATTTCCTACAAACAAGGACCAGACATCAAATCCACATCATCTCCCTGAAGCACACTGGCTGAATGACTGCTGCTCCCAGCCCGAGGTGAAGGAGCACATAAAACAAAACTCACAAAATATACTACTGCATTTTTTTTTTACTTTTTGTACTTAGTACTTTTTGTTGTCTCTTTAAAATAGCTTTGAAGTCACAATGAGTTTCATCTTTGTCTTGGATGGAATAAACTTATTTTTCAGAAGCAAGACAGCATTTTCAGGGAGCAGCAGATCTGGAAAAGCAGCTTACACCTGAGGATATGCAAGATCATAGAAACCACAGAGTGTTAGGGTTAGAAGGAACCTTAATGCCCATCCTGTTCCAACTCCCTGCCACAGACAGGGACACCTTCCACCGGACCAGGTTACTCCAAGTACCATCGGACCTGCCCTTAAACAATTCCAGAAATGATACCAAGGGCTTCCAAGGAACTCCTGCCGAGCACAGTGTCTTCTGGTCTGTGCCAGGGTCCCTACAATGCACCCCTCACCCATGCAGAAGGCAAATATGAAGCAAGGCCAGTTTCCCAGCTGTCCAGGGTAAGCAGGGTGATCCCTGCCTCCCACACAAAGGGATCCCCACAGCCTGTGCTTAGGCAGGAACACAGAGGGAGCAGCAAAGAAGCACCCTCAGATCAGGTCCCTTCAGCCACCAAACGCACACTTTCCCCTGTCACCCTCCTCACAGCAATAGCCGCCTGTCAGCATCACCACCCCGAGCGGCACGGACTGATGCACCATGCGGAGCGATGGCCCCGCGCTGTGACCGGACCCAGCCCGCCCTCCCCTGCGGCCCATGCTGCTCACGGCCATGACGAGTCCCACGGCTCTCCCCTCAAGCGGCCGGCACGGCGGCTGCCCGAGCAGGGCTCCAGGAGCGGCTCGGTGGCGGCTCAGCGGGGCTGGCAGGGCGGAGCAGAGCCCGGCGGTGCCAGATGTGCCGCACCGCCCAGGC
>WEKX01012003.1:112555-157877 GCA_013390025.1 Pitta sordida
CCACCACACACCCCCGGCACCCACCACACACCCCGGCACCCACCACACACCCCCGGCACCCACCACACACCCCCGGCACCCACCACACGCCCCAGGCACCCAACAGACACTCCACAGGTGCCCTTTGGACAGGGAAACACAGACCATGCCAGTAACCAACCTCTACGGTTCAGGCCGAAAATCTCAAATGTTCAGCTCTTAATGAACACGCTAGGCCTTCATTTAGTTAAATAGTTCACCTACAAATTTTGATCAGGGATAGAAAGAGCCTCAGCACTCCAAACCAGAAGAAGACTGTTGCACCCACAAGCTGAGATCCAGCACAGAGGCTTTGGGCGTTGCTCCCGGGCAAAGGGGCTGCAGACCATCAGAGCACCCTCCACCTCCTCCTTCCCCAGCCAACACTGACAGAGACAAGAACAAAACACTGCAGGAAATTCAGCACCGGACAAACAGATCTTTGCATCTTCTGGATTTCAAGACTGCTCGAAAGTTGATGCCCAGGGTGTCAGATAACAGCCAGCCAGGAAAAGAGCTGAAAAGGGCCTTTGACAACATGACAACATGACAACCTTTGACAACATGAGTAGTCCAGGCCCTTAGTGTCTGCCCTTCAAGACGAGAGGCAACAGAAATGAGAAGTCCTTGGGTTTCCTTCAGGGATTGATGGCCAGTAGCCTGAGAAATGCAAGGAGCCACTTTGTTTCTGAGAACTTGACCTTTTCACAATTTGAAAAACAAAATATTAACATACCGTAAGACTCTTATAATAACAAACACACAAATCATGCAGAACAGCCCTTTCAGCCTGAAGCAGCTTCACTGCTCTCACACACAGAAAAAGGCAACTCACCATTTCAATAAGTAATTCCTGACTGGCAACATTCTCATCTCTTCAAAAGAAAAAAAAAAGACGTAAGGTATTAAAAATGTATTCAACAATTCAACAGAATTCTCTCTACAAAGTGAAATGAAGCTGAAGAATCTCATGGATATAAAGACAAGAAAAAGTAGGAAAGTTGCAAAAGTACACACAGTACTTTGGACAACTGTACTGGTAACATCAATTGTGATTTCAGTCAAGTGCTTTCATTACTGGCAGGGTTTTTTCAGTGCTCTATTTACCTGCCATTTGCATGGCTTTTCCACAGGCAAGGGAAGGTGAACAGGCAGGTTTATTTGCAACTGAAGTTCCAACACAGTTTCACATACTTTGAAGTACAGACACTTCAGAATCATCTTCATTTCCATCATTTGCTTTAACATCTAATAAGAACCCTAAAGTGTTCTTGTGCAAAAAAGCAGCTGCTGCTAAGTTGGAGAACAAATCTGATGTGAGCACTTTAAAAGCCACCTATGGCCACATTCAGGGAGAGGAAGCAATAATTACAGATATGGCAGAGCTTTTAGAAGCATCAACACCCTCCTGCTGCTATTTGTGCATCTCTCTGTAGTCCTATTGCTTGTCCAAAATACAAGTAATTCGCTGTGCTGGAACAATCCAGCAAGGAAAAGGCACAATGATGTTTCAGTGTTCACATCCCCAGCACCTCTGTTTCTACACCGAGCTCATTTTTGGTCCTTCTACCCACACAGGCAAATAAACTATTTTCCATCATATCACAGAATTCCAAAATGGTTTGAGTTGGAAGGGACCTAAAAGTTCAGCCAGTTCCACCCACTGCCACGGGCAGGGACACCTTCCACTATCCCAGGCTGCTCCAACCTGCCCTTGGACACTTCCAGGGATGGGGCAGCCACAGCTTCTCTGAGCACCCTGTGCCAGGGCCTCCCCACCCTCACAGGGAAGAATTTCTTCCCAATATCTCTTCTAACTCCACCCTCTGTCAGTGTGAATCCATTCCCTCTTGTCTTGTCACCCCAGGCCTTGTACAAAGTCCCCCTGCAGTTTTTGGAGCCCCTCCAGGTATTGAAAGGCCACAGTAAGGTCACCCTGGGGCCTCTCTTCTCCAGGCTGAACAATCTCAATTCTCTCAGCCTTTCCTTATGGCAGAGGTGTTCCATCCCTCTAATAATCCTGGTGCCTCCTCTAGACTTGTGTGCTTCCTGTGCTGAGGACCTCAGAGCTGGAGGCAGTATAAATATATATATTAGAAAAAATATCACTCACTTTCCCACCTCTACCCACACACTTAAAACCAGGCTGCAAAGAGACACATGGCACCACCTGCCACCTCTGGCAGGGGAGGGGACAAGGCTCTGCTTTTACAGTCTACAAGTCTGTGATTCCTACTTCCAACCAAACACAGCACAAATAGGAAGTGCCTTATCAGGCTGAACCTCTGTTCTACACACTCAATCATTTAATAAATCCTCAGCAATTCAATAAAAGAACGTTCTGAAGGTGTGGTGTTTGGTGATTTTGAAACCCAGAAGACTGGATGGTTGTTTAACCCACTGCACCCAGACCCAGCAGTATGTTCTTCATGGGTACCCAGACAGACCTCTGGGTTTCTGTAACCCCACAAAGCTGAACTTTCCGACCATTCAGGCAGTATTTGAAGCCTTCAGAGCAGGAGGAGGAAGTTTAGAGAGCAAAGCCAGATGAAGACTAATGTCCTTACACATAAAACCAGCTGCTGCCATTGGTGTCAGGACAAAGTGCAACTTTCTCCTTGTGAGATAGAATTGATAAGCTGTAACTTACCCAACTATTACAGCAGATCATCTACACCATATTCTCCTCTTGGCCTGAGCAGGACAATTAGAATTACTCCTTAACTACTCTGTGATATCATCTCTTCCTTTAATCACCCTCTGGATGAGAGTGGAGGAAATCCTTCAAGGCAAACTTCTTATCCAACCAAGAAAAACAGAGCCAGAAAAACTTCTTCCTCTTCAGATATTTCACCATGGCAAAGAGAAACTCTGTAGACTTAAAAATTACACCTAGTGTGTTGTCAGCACATATTTTCAAAATACATCTTACAACAGCAAGGCAAGCAGTTTCAAGCTTACATGATGTTTCCCCTCCTGTCCACAGCAGCAGGATGGCATATCCAAGAGGGGAAATAATTACAATAATTTAAGCCAGCATTTTATCACCAGTTCATTTCTCTAGTGTGTTGTACTGGGACTCTGCAAAGACAACACGTGTGGGCATGCCAAGAATGAGGATGGGAAGATGGGTTGGTGTGGATTTTGTGGCAAGTGGGTCACTGAAAGCACCAGAATGCCTTTTGGGGCAGAGCTTGGACTGCCACAGGTCACTGCTATTGTCCTACTCTGGCTCAAGACAATGGCTTGGATGACAATTCTCCCATCAATTACTGTCTGGAAATATTCAACAATTTGCTGTAGACATTATTAACCTGAGCCTAAGCAGAGTGTCACTCAGGAGTGACTGCAAGGGCCGAGAGCTTTCTCCACAGGATGATCACTCTTCCTTCCATCTCCTTTGAGGATCTGATGTCACAGCACCAGCTGCACAGCACATCAGAGTCCACTGAGGGAAAACCTCACGTTTCCACAACTGTATTCACGCCTCAGATGGCCTGTCATGACAATTAGTAATCACCCTGCCCATATTCCTGGTCTCTGGATGTGTTTCAGCCCTGAAGAGTTCAGCCAAGTACTTCCCTGTCTGTGCAGCAGCACAAGAGACTGGTTGTCTCCTCTCATTGACCCGTTTTCTGCATTGCCTTTCACATCACCTTACATGTCTCAGTAGTGACTAGTCCTCATGGATCAATAAATCAATCACTCCTCAACTTGTCTCATCACTGATTAACAAGTTATCCACAAAGAGTCATGAAAAGCATCAGTTCATTTCCCAAATAGCAAGCCCAAGCCGCTTTCAGTGACTATAGTCAGATGTTGTTCTGTACTCACAGCCAACCTGAGATGGTAGAAAAACATGAGAAGAGTGAAATCATAGAATTTGATCAATCACTGACAGTCATTAGCAAAGGGGAAAAGACTCAAGTCAAGGTGAACAGGAATTGGAGATATGATCCACATGATCAGCACGAAGATTGAACAGCTCAGCAATACTTGCACATACCACTGACCAGAATGACTCTCTTATCCCAGGCTCATTCACTGTTAAAATTGACCTGAAGGCACAGGAGAAATACTGTTCAACAGCAATGAATGAATGAAGATACTTCAGAAAGGAGCAGAATGCACTTCATTCTACTGGCAGAGATGGAACTGCAAAGGCATTAACAATAACATCATTAACAGTACCTTGTGATTTCTGTGCTACAGGTATTTGTAGACTCTGTGGGGGATATTTTCCACTTCCAATCTTAATGCCTCCCACAGTCGTGCACCAGCACTGCTCACAGAGGGAAATCTTTGGGCTTCCCAGATTGCTCCCCTTGGGGGCATTTTTCAGGAGCCCTTCCACACACACACAACTGCCAATTCTATTGGCCTTTATAAAGTGCAAAGTCCACCAGCCTCAGCCTGTGACCCAGAATTAAACCCTCAATATTCTTTAGAACAGGTCTGGGCACTCCTGCTAACAGAAAGGAAAAACTTCTGCTAACAGAAGAAACAAGAGGCTGCAATCCCTCTTTGCAATCACATACTTCGACTTTCATAATTGTATCTGTATTTTAACTTGGCTTTCATGGCGAAAGTGGCAATTAGAACAAGCAAATTAAGCACAGCATATGTTCATACCTGTGCTCAGCAGCTTCTCTCATTCAGAATAGCAAACCTGTCCAAACACGCCCTCCCTGCCCAGACAGTTCAGTCTGTAGCCAGCAGCTCTCCTGGAGCCACAGCACAAAAATCGAGGGAGTAGACAGGCTGCAAGTTGTGAGGAAATACAGCTGCTCAGCCACAACACTGGAACAAAAGTCCGGGCAAAATCTGACAGCTGTATCTCCTCTTCCTCTTCCCCAGGTAAAAGCTCAGACACAGGCAATCTCTTATTGCCCCCACGTGGTGTATCAATCCTATTGCACAAGAGCACAAATATGCCCAGAATTCCACGGAATTTGCCCTAAAGTGAATCCTCAGGTTTTTTGATAGATGTTGGTTCTGTGACTGTAGCAGCCTAAACATGAAGCAGATTCCAGCCTTTCCTACAACTACAGTTTATTTGTCCCTTAGGCTTCACAAAGGGTAATCAGGCATGCCTGAAGCAGCAAGGCCTGAAAAACATCCCCCACACCACTGGGAGTGTTGGAATGCTCCACCTCCCGTTCTTGAAGTCCCATTGAGGTTCATCTCATTTCCCCGCCCATCAGAAAAGGCTGGGACGTGTTACCTCACAGGAGCTCCACAAGGGTTCAATCCAGTCACGACTTGCATCATGTCTCAAAGATCTGCTACGAAAATGTCTGTGTTTTGGGGAGGAGGAACAAGACATCCCCAAAGAGAAATCATGGGAATTCTGACGAGGAAGATCACCTCGTCTTCATGATTAGCCAGAACAACAACCCAAGAGCCCAGTGGGTAAGGCTTTATGTTTAAAATAAAGGAGAAAAAGGCCTAGTTCTACTTCATGGACAGGACAGTTCAGAATAAAAGGATAGATTTAGGATCTCCAAACACTAGACAAGGATAATAAGCCTGGCAAGTATTTTACTGCCAAATAAACCCAGGTTGAGGTTGTCAGTAACACAGACCGTGGTGCTTGAAGTTCCTTTCAGAACTGAGGCAGCCAAACACAGACCTCTGGCAAACCAGCCAGGGCAGATTCCCCATCTGCCCCCAACCAAAGGGATTGTTCCAGCTGTTTGTGCCAGGACAGCAGTGCCAGTGATGCTGAGGCAGGGTCCAAGCAGGGCACAGCTGTCACACACACAGACAGCCATCCTTGCCGTGCTGTGTTTCCATGTTTCATGTTTCCTGAGTCTATCTGTTGGGCAGGAAAGGAAGATTCAAACCAGTTTACTTGCTCTAGCTACAAACTTTAAAAGAAAGTGAAATACCTCTGAAGAGACAAACTGCCTGATCTCTGAAGGGGAGAAGCTCCAAACTCAGAGCAAGTACCACCAGAGGTACAGCTCTTCCTTATGGAAAAGCTGCTTAAAAGTAAAAATTCATCAAAACCATTACAACAACAGGGGGATTGCAGATTGTGGGGCACAGGCTTTGCTCAGGCATGTTCTGAGCAGAGCCTTTCATTGTCAGTGCCTTTCTCTTTTAATAAATAAGCTGTAGAAGAAGCACAGGACCTGTTTTAATGAGTGTTTTGCATTAGCTCTCAGGGTGTGTTTATTTACCTATTCTATAGCATACACTGAATTACCTTCACATCACTTGGGACCTCCTCTGCTTCCTACATGTTTTTTCCCATGAATTTTTGGCTTCTGCTTATAAAAACTATGCAACTCCTTCTCATTGCCCCACCAACCTCAGTTTCCCAAGAAAAACCAGAAGGACAGTCAGCCTGAGGCACTTTGAGCACAATGCCTCAGCACAGTGAGGCTGCCAATGGAAGGCACATCTCAAAGCTCATCTCTCCCTGCCTTTCTGCCAGGTCTTCCTTGATGCATCTTATATGGTTAAACAGAAATTTGTAGCTGGCAGTGTGGATCCCTCCTGGAACACAGCCGTGCCTTAAACCTGACACAGGTTACATCACCACAAACAATATGTGCAGGAAGGGCTGGTATAGAACATAAACAACCACCTGCTTTAGTTCTGCAAACCCATTTACACAGGGTTTCAAAAGGAGCAGGGTAAGGGCTGGGCTTGGGAGGGAGTGGAGCTCTTCATTCTTTCCCAGTGTAGAAGTTCAGTGTTTCCTGCCCTGTTTGCTCCGTGGGACTGTTCCTACAGCCCAGCAGGCTGTTTGCAGGGCAGCCTCTGCTCTCACCAGGAGCAGCTTCCCCAAAGCCTGTTGGTCTCCATCTGATGCAGCCAGACACCAGCTCTGCCTCTCTGGACAGACAGGCTCTCATTCCTGTGGGCGGGAGCGAAATTCATTTGTCTCCTGCATTTCAAGCACCGAAACTAAACTTGCAAAACACAGCTGCATCAGATCTTGCCTTGCCAAATGCTGCAGAAACTCCACAATGCCCCTGAAACTCGGGCACACCCTGCTGTGGCTGTGAGCCAAGCCTAGGTGATCCCTGGCAGTGCAGGCAGCCATCACACCACCCCTCAGAAAAACCTCTTCCTCCTCACACTCAATCCACTCCCAGTTTCACAGTGGCGTCAAATGTGACTTCAGTGCGCAGCTGGTCACTGTGACAACAGCCTGGCTTCAGCACCACTCAGGCCGAATTAAAGGAGGTGACAGCACCCGGCATTCTTTGGATGATAAAGAGACTCCTTAGGAAACAACTACACCACCAAGGGCTGCTCCAGCACAAGGACAGTTTCTGCCTCACTGGGAAACAGGCCTGCAATGCCAGCCACATGCCCTAAGGGCTGTCTGGAGGAACAGGACACAGGGTCAGCACCTCCAGGGAGAGAAGGCAGACACGGGAACAGGGCAGGACTGTTCACTCCCCTGAGAAATGCCCTTGTGGACTGTGGGCTGTGGGAAAACCTCTATGGCAAGCTGAGTTATGAAGTGTTTGAATCACTTTCTTCCACTGCAGGAACCCTTTAATCCTTCTGTCAGCAGCAGCCCTGTGTTAAACTCCTTGTGCTCCATGCCACACACAACATGGAGAAAATAGCAAAGAGGGAAGAACATTTATGTCATTTCATGGAGTCCTTTGCATTGAATTCCAGTACAGTATCTTCCCAAGCAACTGTTTCTACTCTTCCCAAAGCCTTTATGGATTATATTCTTGCACATTCTCCAGGCTGTAAGTAATTAGCAACCTTGTTTCAGACACTTCCCCAAAGTATGACACATTTCATGATCTATTACCAAGTGTTTAGAAAAAATGTAGGAAAAGTGACATTTTGAGTTTTTCTTTACCAAGAAACAGGAGTCAGTAGAAATTTAGTGCACTTTCTTTTTCTGTTTTACTTGGTTTAATTTTTACCCATTCAATCTATGTGACAAGTTAACAAAATATTGGAAATCCCCCTTCAAGACACAGAAGCAAAATAAAGTGGCACAAACATCAAGGAATAGCCAGTGAAAGGGACACACCAGGTGTGCCCGGCCTTGTCCAGACACTCCGAAAGACCCAGGCAATATTGGGCTGTGTGGAGCAGAATTGCTCCTGCAAAGGACTCAACTGATATTGAAGTTACAATTCATGAGCTTCACCTTAATTTCTTTCAGTCTTTGGAGGATTTTCTACTAATTGTCAGCTTTTGTAGGAGATGAAACAATGAAGAGCTCCATCCTTTCTGCACCCACCTTTCAACAGGACTGCCCAGGAAAGTCAACTGAGAGTGCCTGAAGAGAAAGGCTGAACACAGCCAGTTTGGGTAGCACTTGTTAATGAAATGCCAGGCATTCTTTTCCTCTCTCATCACAGAACAGCTTTCTTCTCAATGGCAAAACAATGTACAAAGGACATTTGCAATGTGGGTTATTGGAATTATAATGGTTTTATAATATATCTACTCTTTTTATTCCTTTCCCCCCTCCAAGACCTGTCTCCCTTTTTCCTACATAAGAGAGTATAATAAAAAGATTTGAGAAGACCACTTGACTAGTCCACACACTTCTGAATAAAAAGTTTCCAATATGTTCACCCAGTTTCGTGAGGTGTTCACATGTCAGTTTTCACACACTATTTCAGTTCCCGCCCACAATTACAAGTCTTTTTGTTTATATGCACAGAACTAACAAATCTGGAAGATTTTTTAATATTTTTCCAACAATCCAGTAAGCGTGCAGCCCTTAGTGCAATTTCTTTCCAGTGCTTCTTTCCAGAATCAGATTTGATTTCCAGGAAAATAGGAAAAGGATGTTGCTCTGAAAAAAATACAAGCAGTACAAATAAAAAGCTTTCTTTTAAGCAGGTCTCACATATTCAAGATGCCTCTTTCTCTCTATAGCCTAAAGCTCACTAAGATCTTCCACAGCAATCTCACTATAGCCTGAATTTTCCTTTAATGTACGAGTTCCAAGCTAAATACTTGATGTAAAGAAATAATAAACATCCAGGGAGCATTCCAGAGCAGGGCACAAGCCAAAGCTACACATTCCCAGTTTAAAGTATTGCTGAAAAATCAGTTGGCTCAAGAATCCAAGAACAAGGGTACAGCCACCAGGCTCTTCATTTGCAAAGCCATTGGGGTGGTTAAATTGGTTTCACAGGAAGAGGCAGCCTAAATTATTTTGGAATATCTTGAAAAAAGATCAAGCAGTCTTCAGCTCCTGCCAGAGACAAAGCAGGACTCATTGGAGAAAATAATGATCCTTAAAGCCCCACCTAAGAATAAGCAGCTGCACTGTCTGCTGACATTGAGGGACGTGCAAGGTTGGTGAAAGCTGATGGAAAAGCAGGATCCCACAGGCAGGACTTGGGGAGCCACAGGAACAGCCACAGAGAAATGCACTGTTCAGTGCACTCAGAGCACACAACATTTTCTGCAGATTCACAGTGCTCTCAATCGACCACATCTGCATTTCTCCTTTGGATCTGCCATGGCTTAGTCATGGTACTCCCAGTTTAGTGTTCCCACTGAAACCCCAACCCATGCTCTGCTCACTCACCTCCCCTCCACCTCCCGCCCTGGGGTGTAGTTGGAGAGGAGAATTGGAAGTAAAAAAGGCAAAGACCATAGGGTGAGATAAGAACAATTCACTGAAAACAGCAATGAGATAATAAAAAGAACAGTAACCACAACAATATTAATAACAAAAGTATTCAGAGAGTGATTCAGGCAGTCCTGTAACCCCATCACTCCCTCTGGCTTGGAAGGAAGCTCTTCTCCCGGAAAGAGAATCCCTTTCCCTTGGCTCCAGCACTGACATGGGGTGGTATGGAATAACATATGGGACCTGACCATGCTCCTGGCTGCTGCAAAAATTAACCCTATCCTAACAAGAACCAGGACATTACCCAGGCTGTGTTTTATACGATCTATGTCATGCCCAGATCCTACAGCTACACAGACAAGCACAGGTATAATGTCCACTGTCAGTGGATGTCCCTCCAAGATGTCCATGGAGTCCATGGCTGTGGATTCCATCCATCCTGGATGTCTTCCAGGGCAGGAGGGCTGGGCTGCTGTTGTACTCCCATCACTGGTGTACCTGGGGCAGCCCATCCTCACTGTCCATGGGAGTTCTGGCACACAGTGACAGCATCAGTCAGTAACCAATATTATACAGTTCAACATTACACACGGTCCTCACCCCAAAATCAATATCCCATGAAGGACACGTTGTGTTTCCCCATGGCCCTGCAACACCCACCCAGTGCCCCCAGGTCCTTGAGCAGAAACATTTCACCTGTGGGTCAGTTTGGGATCCCTGGGGGATTGAAGGTTCTGATCTGAGCTCACCGTGTCACCAGCACCATCCACTTGTTCCACAGAGCATCAGTGGCAGCATGTGCAGAGGCGACTTTCCCTTTGAACATCCAGCCCAGCACTGGCAGCTGGGGTGCCAGGGGCAGCTGTGCTTTGGTGCCAACCTCTTCTGAAGCAACTCAAACCCCTTCACAAGCTGCCAGGATCCCTTTTGCTTTGGGGTGTAACAGGCCTCAGACCCTTTGCGTCTCTGACTTTTTGTCAAAGACTCCAGGAGGGCCCATCCTCCCCCACTGCAGTGCAGAGCACATTTTCACATCTGTGAAAGCCTAGGCTTGTGATCTGACTGTACTCTGGAATGTGCCTTCTCCAAAACCATGCAGCTCTGAGGAAAGCCTGTGTTTCCTTCTTGCTGATGGCTGAGGACAAGCTTCTGTTGTGTTGTCCCTGTCCATTGGTATCTGAGCACANATCGAGGCTGGAACCAGCAGAGCAGTGGACAAACGTTGGATGTGAGCAGACAATGTGTGCTGGCATCCCTGAGAGCCCTTAGCCCTGGGCTACCTCCAAAGCAGCTTCTGCCTCTCTGCTCACAGCCCAGAACAGACACTGACCTGTTCAAGCAGCTGCAGAGCAGGACCACAAACATGATCCAAGGCCTGGAACAGTGGGGAGGAGGGGCTGAGAGCTGGGGTTTGATCTGGAGAAGAGAAGCTTCTGGGAGACCTGACTGAGGCCTTCCAATCTCTAAAAGGGGCTGATAGGAAAGAGGGAGAGAGGCTGATCCCAGGGCCTGTGGTAACACAGCAAGGGGCAGTAGTTTGAACCTGGAAGTCGATTTAGGTTGGAACTGGGTGATCTTTAAGGTCCCTTCCAACCCCAACTGTTCTATAATCCTTTACATTACCTTCTTAGAAATCTCTTTCTTGACTCCAAACATGTTGTTGACCACACTCAGGAGATGTGGCAGCCTTAGCAACAAGAACAGGCTTTCCTTAGCATCCAAAGGCAATTGAAAATCTAAAAAACCTCTGTTGTAACAGGGCTGCAGTAGTAAAATGGGGTGAAATGTTGGGGAAAATCACCCTCCCCTCTTCCCTCCACATTGGGTACAATTATTAATGGACTCCCAAAGGCACAGGCAGAAGAGCAGCACTGAATACACATCCCAAATGACCCTCACTGCCCTGGATATTATCTTGTCATGAGCTGGTACCACAAAGTCCAGCAACAACGCAATCCTCATCCCTCTGCCACCTCTGGACGACCCCCATGAGGAGCTCTGATGGGGACATATACAGGGTTTGGTACCACATCCACGTGGATCTGTCCGTAATACAACCAACACTTAGATGGAAATGATTGCCAACATACCCTGGGCACATTTGATGTTCTCTCAACCCTTTGTGCCCCACACTGGCACCCAATGGAGGCAGTTATGGTTTAGGAATGGTGCTCCTCAATCCAGAGTTCCCCCTGAAAATCCCAATCCTGCTGCTACTCACCCCCCCTTCACAGTATTCACAGGATAGATAAGGCTGGGAAGGACCTCCAAGATCATCTAGGAAAGCTGTGGCAGGATGGAGAGGAGAACTGGAAGCACAAAATGTAAAGATCATGAATTAAGACCAATTTACTGGAAGCAGCAATGAGGTAAGAAAATGAACAGCAACAGCAACAATGTTCACAATAAAAGTGTAAGAGAAAGAGAGTGATTCACATGCAAAAATGCTCAGCTGGGTGGGGGGCAGCCACTCCACCCCACCACATTTCCCCTGGCTCAGGAGCAGTGTTACCCAGCTATACCTTTGCTGTACATTCTCGATTCTATACCTGAGGTGATACACAATAACTGATGGATCCTGGCCATGCCCCCTCCTGTCCTGGCTGAAATCAGGACGATATTTCAAACACATCACAATAATTAGTATTGCTGGGGTTGATTACAACAAAGAATCATAATAAAAACAAACATATTTTTTAACCATGTTTTATTATTGTTCTGGCTAATGACAGTACATAAAACAGACTACAAGAGGCTTTTGTACCAAGAACAAGGAATTTTTGCTACCAGTTACAAAGCTCTGCAAATTCAAAAGTCTTTTAACTCCTAAAATAACCGTGGCAATGCTGGAACAGAAAAAGAACTGTGGCCAGTTCAGCAAAGAGCCACCAAACACCATCTCCCTTTTGTCCCCAACTCTTTCTGCAGTTGAGTTTGTCTGAAACAGCTGCTGAGAAAAGTAATCTCGTTTTTCATATATCTCAATATGAAACCACAGATTTCAAGGCCATCCCAAGAAAAATAAAGGGGAAATAGACCTTCAGAGATGTCAGGCACACTATGAACACCCACCCCAAGGGCTTGGGAAGAAGCAGCAATTACCTGTCTTGAGTACTGCAGTTAAAATGGCAAGTGCCATAAATTTGCTTTTTCCTATTAAAAAACCCTCAAAACTACATACAAAAATATTTTTCTTCTAGAATTTGTAGATTTATTAATTTTTTTATATCTAACCAAATATTTTAATAGATATGTGATATTTGAAAGAATCACACTTTGCCTGAAATAATTCCACAGGTAGTGGTGAAAGAGCACTAAATCCATGGACAATCTGCTCTCGATTCCATGTCGAAAAATGTTGGAAAAAACTACCAACTCAACATATACAGCAAGTGTGACATTGTGACCCTGACTTTAAATTTCACAGTTTTTCTTCAAGTACAGCCTCACAGAAATAAATGAGGTGGTGTGGAGTGTCCTCTGACAGTGCTGCCACATTAGACTTCCTTTTGAAAAGCAACTCAAGATTTTACATGTAAATATTGGACAAAATGGAACTTAACACTTGTGTGAATCTCATTTTCACTCTTGTCAAGGTTCAGGAAGGACAAATGAGTCCTGTCAAACTTTGACAGGAATTGCTTTTGAAAACAGAGCTGGAGCTTCCCAGCAAAGGCCACAAGGCAGGGTTTGACTCCACGGTTTGAGAAAGATTCAAACACAAAAAAATCCTTTAACAGCAGTTTCAGGCAGGTAGAAGTTTCAGTTGCTTGGCAGTTTTACATTGAAGTACCTCTGGAGTTATACATTAGCTGTAGAAATTGTATTATTTTTTAAAAAGAAACATTAAAATATATAAAAGTCACAGCTGTACCTGAGCTTGAAGAGAATAAAGGAGTTGCAATTCTGCCTGTTTATTAGGTGTTTTGTAAGAGATCTGATGAAGAAATCTGACACCCCAAGGCGTGTCCCTGCCAGCTGCCACCTGGGCAGTGTGTGCTACACCCAGAGCTCCTGGTGCAAACACAGTCCCAGCCAAGCTCAGAGCTGTTTCCCCTGCTCTCAGTGATAAGGGAAGGACCTTGGCCTGATAAAAAATCCAGTAATGCTGCTCAACTCCTACACTGACTCCATCTTGGAGCTTGAAATACAGTCTGCAGTGATCCTGTCAGGCACAGGTTATTTAAAAAAGAGAAGTGTGCTGTAGTATATATTTTATACTATATTGAACAGTTTGCGATGCCTTAAAAATACTGTGAAAATACTAAAATAGGAATTACAGAATTTTTTATGCCTTTGGCTACAGGAAACACCAGTGCAGAAAAAAACTACTCTTTTGGGCTTACCTCATGTAACAATATCAGCATTAGTCAAGTTTATTTGGCTGCAATAATGCCAGAAAATAGCAGGGCTGGTTTGTGCTGACCTACAAGAAACTCTTCAGAATTAGCTGGAACAGAGTAAGAGATTTTAGGCAAATAATACATCACCCTCAAGGTTAAATCTGCAGGAAATAATGCCTGTCATGTAACACAGTGTGCCTCTCACAGAGACATTTCCTCTTCTCTCTCCTGCTAAGACACAAGGTGTGCTGGAATTTTCACTGGATGCTGGTAGAGGCCAAGGAAATCCTCCAGCAGTGAGCAAAGACAGAGCAAGGGCTGATGTTCTCCTGGACACACACATGGAAACACTTCAATATATATCAAATTAACCTTGCAGGGATCCTGTTACCTGGCACTGAACAAGATATCACTGACAGACATGTTTTTCCTAAGTGGAATACAAAGTTAAAAGCAGGGAGCTAATAAGATGTATTAAAAAAATAAAAAATAAAATTATCTAACGCTGTATCAGGCTAGAAAAGTTTCAATGTCTAGTTTCTGTCCCTAATACGTAGAAGGAGAAATTGAAAATAACTTCAACATAAGAAAGACTAAAGAAAACCAAATTCAAATGTGTATAATATATAAAATATTGTCTGACTACATGTCAAGAAATACATCTTGTAAGAGTTACCACAAAACATTTCCACGTTAAACTGTGGTGAGTTCCAGGTCACGTGGGAGCAAGAGACATTCCTTCTGCTCCAACCACTGCAATCCAACTCCAGACACAGCATAAAGTCATCTAAAAACAAGAGAGGAAAATACAATTTCAGATCAGTTGTCTTCTCACAGTCAGAGACCCAAAAGAACTGCACACATTTTACAAGTTACAAGGAAACAATAACTGCAACATGAGCTTGAAAATCACCTGCTGAAACTATTTCAGAGACTATTTTTCCATGATTCTTACCAGCATATATTGTATTGACTTTCTGGGAAATTTGTACAGACACACACAACACCATACCAATGACTCCAACAGCAGGTCATCCTTAAAAATGAAATTTAGGATTGAAACCTGGAAATCCATCCTGCAAGCATTGGTTCAAAACTTCTTAACACCACCCACACTAGTGACTAGTTAAAGGAGAAGCCCTTAGAGTGGCAATTTGAACATCTTACCCCAGAGTTTACACGTGGTGCCCATGAACTGCACTGCTGTCACCCTCTCCACTCTGCATCTGCAGCTGCATCTGTGCCTGCATCCTTGCGATCATCTCCTGCATGCGCCGCAGCTGCAAAGGCACAACAGGGCAATTCTGGAGCTTCAGCTCACCTCAGAGCGTCATTCTTCACTGGCACCAACCTGGGATTTACTTATGTAAAAATGAGATCACATATCTGCACTTTTTTATCCGACAAGTGACGGTCTCAGGTTGTGGCACCTTCTTCTACTGCTCTTCATCCCCAAAGGTGTTGGCATTTACTCACCAAACTAACCAGGCTCTGCTGTTGCACTGTGCGGTGGCACCTTTAAGCATCCCTAAATGGAAGCCTCTGAAGTTAAATGCATAAAAGTCACAGTGCTGAAGTGCTACAAATACTTGCAGTTAGGAGAGTTTATCAGAAAACCCCAGCTTGTTAATGTCCCTCCAAACCATATCACTACCTGCCACAAAAACAATGGTCAGGATTAATCCCCAACTGCATTGGGAGCGGTGAACTGGGTGGAAGGAAGTTCATATTACAGACAAACCATCCAAAGATGGTTTTCACGCATTTTCAAGCATTGTTGAACTTGGTTGAAGCTCAGTTTTAGAGCATTGCAACATTTAAACACAAAGTAATTAACTCAGCTACAGAGATTGATTCAATCTTGTTGTATACACAACACTTAAATAATTTCATTGCACTCAGCTCTGTCAGGTCAAGTCAACCTCACTATGGAAGTAGTTTGGGGTTCTTTTGCCTGTGCACACTTACACTGGAAACTCAAATGACACTGCTAAGCTTAACAATTAAGTTAAACCAGTAGAATATATTAATTATTTTTTTTTTAATATTCCTTGAAGCAACAATCCTTCTAATTTTTACTCTCACTATCTTTTGGGACTAAGATCACTAACGAAAGGCTGAGCTAGGGCAGAGCATCTCACTCAGCCCTCTCTCCAGTACTCGGAAATGCATGGAGGAGCCTGACAGCCAGGTGCCCACCCCCAGTACTGGCACATGCTCTCAAACTCCAGCATCTGTCCCTTTGGAACTTGCTAAATCAAAAACTCTACCTTTGCATTTAGTGAGCACATTCATGAAGAAAAGCAAACTCTGCATTTTTGAGCTTATCTGCTCAAAAATACTTTGCTATGCAGCAATTCCAAGAGTTCCACAATTTACAGACTATCTTAAAAGCCTCTCTTCGAAATCAGCAGCTTATTAATCCTATTAACCATGACTTCTTGCTTGTAGATTCCCATCCATCCTGTCATCTATAATCATTTAAGACTCTTTCCCTTCCGTCATCTGCTTCTCAAGAAGAGTATTCCCCTCACCTTCCCTTGCACAGGACATGCTTCAGGTCTCCAGCCTTTTTGCCCACTTTTTCCTGTTCACTGCACTTTTTCTAGTCTTGGCTATTCTCTTTTTGGGTGTAAAAACAGGGGAACAAGAGAAACAGCATGAGAGCTACACATTGTGCTGTGAGGGATGAGAGGCACAGAGCCAGTCTGGAAGGTTATTGAATTCCCATGGGACAGTTGTACAGTGAAGTGAAGATGTTTTCCACCTTGCAGGTGGTGTTGCTCAGCCAGATTCACATGAGAACCTGTCTATAGGTTTACAAACTTCAGCAGGGGAGAGCAGGGAGCAGTATCTTGATCCCGTGGGATCACTTGGGAGTGAAGGACACTTCTCTTGTTACCATGGGATTATTTAAGGGAGCAGAGAGGAATATCTTTGGTACTGTGAGATTGTTTTAAGTTACTGCAAGCCTGCCTGGCCTCTAAGCTCATTTCAGGCCTCTTTCTGCTGTGATGCCTTTTTAGCCAAATGTGGCTCCCACAACATTATGAATTTGTCATAGTGGCAGAATAAGAATTTCTGTCTCATTCTTTATTCCTGACCATTCCTACCATCCTTCCCTCCTTTTCTGCAGAGCTGAACTCACTTTTCCTCCATCTGCAGTTGTTAAACGTTTGGTGAGGTTGGTTCTCCTTGCCCACACAGTGTGTGTTACATCCATCACTGAGCACTGCAGTGGAATTGTGTTCTACCAGGTTCCACTTGTTCCAACAAATCCCTGTCCTGAGACTCCTCTACACCTCTTTGCATTGTTTTCTTGGTGTACCTTACACAGCTTTATGTTAGAAAATGTCAATCACTGTCTTTTCCTCTGCAAATCACCAAGATCATATAAATCATTTGACCTAAAGCAGTGATGCAAAATCAAAAGTTTCCCCATTACAAGAACACAAAGTTCTGTCATCTTACTTCTGCTTCCTTCTCAAGCAGAATCTGGTCTTTATTTACTTCTTCATCTTCTATTTTCCTAAAATGAAATGAATATTGTTAGAAACATAAAATCATTACAGTTGGAAAAGTCTGCTAAGATCATCAGGTCTAACCATTAACCCCAGCACCACGTTCACCTCTAAACCATGTCCTCAAGTCCCACATCCACAAGCCTTTTGAACACTTCCAAGGATGGTGACTCCATTTCCCTGAGCAGCCTGTGCCAGGCCTGACCACCTTTACAGGGAAGAAATTTTTCCTCGTATCCAATTTAAATCTGCCCTGGTGCAATTTGAGGCCATTTCCTGTCATTCTGTCACTTGTTTCCTGGGAGAAGTGGCTGCCTCCCACCTGGCTTTAGTCCAGATTAGCTGCCCCTTTGCTAACAGGGAGCTTTCTCCTACTCCAGGTTGCGACAGAAAGATGTGCTAATGGATGTAATCAAGTGCCTTCCAAAGTGCAGAGTGAATGGAAGTGTCTGCTAAAAAGGTTAGCACAGAAATAAATTGTCCAAAAATCCTCTGTGCCCAAAAACCTCTGAGAACATTAATGAATATGGTCAACAAGAAGCTACTGCCGAGCACTCCTGGTGGTGGAGGTGCAAGCTTGGAATAAACTCACACTCAAACCAAGCCTGGCTACATTCTAACACCACTTCAGAAATGTGAAGACAAAGGTGTATGAGCTCCTTCACTAGACAAGACACAAAAAAATGTTTTAGCTTCACATACCCCAACTTAACAGCAACTTACTGCCACAGGTCATTGGCAGAAGTAACTTTAAATCCTGTAAGAATTGTAACAATTGTTTTAACTTTGGATGGCCTGAGGTCATGTTACTTACAAGGCTTTTGTTGGATAACAGGCACCAGCACTTGGGAGATTTGGGGATTTTTTCCTAGAGCTTCAGAAGGCAGGATTTAAAATCCAGGAGAGAAGAGCATTTCATCTTGCCTAGAGGGAAAACTGGACTCGCTGGCCAGTGCTACAGGCAGAAACAAACTGACTGCTGAAAGCTGACCGGGCACCAGACAAAACCTCCGTCAAGAGCAAGATGGGAAAAGCTTTGCAAGATGGACCCAAGCCCCGGGAAGGTGCAATTCGGAACCCTCTAGTGGCTGCAACAAGAGACACAGCTGGAACATCTCAACCAGGAACACCCACTTCTCCACAAGAACCCACTGACTTTACAAACCCTGCCACTGTAGTTAAAAATGAGTGTTCTGCTTGTTTTTCTCACCAGGAAAGCTGTGCCCTACCCACCCCACCTAAAAATAGGGCTGCCAGCCCTGTGACTGCTACGTAAAGAAAATGGTTTGCCTGTGTTATGTTTAATGAAGCACTGCAGAAGGACTCGAGCATCTCTTTTTAAAGACACACTTCAAATCTCCCAGTTGAAAAGACCCATGTTCTCTCTAATATATCAGCCCTGAACTAACCTGAAGATATTTTAAGGCAACGTTTATCACAGACATCTGTCCTCCAGGATTCCAATCCAACTGTGTTCAGACCTCAGACTAAACTGTTCATTTTTAATATTTACCAAATACTTTTTCTTGCACTTATTTGAAGCTGATGATTGAATGTGGTGCTGGCTGAAGCCACAGAGCTGCCCTCGACCTACTAAATCCTAACGAGGAAATGGAAGGTGTCACAGACAGAGAGACCACAAAATGAAAAGGCAGAGACAACCACCTGCCGCCTCGTTTGAGCCTCTCAGAGCGGAAGTTCTCGTAGTGAAGGTCCTGGGTCACCTCTTGAAGGTCTTGCATATGGGTGCTAGAGGAAGAAAAGCAATTGAAAATGAACCATCTCTGTGTCACCTTGCGGAACCAACCCTGGCATTTAGCACTGCCTTAGGTCAAGGTGCTCAGAATGCACACCCACTGATACTAATTAAAGAGCTAATTCCATTTCAATTGTTGCAGTGAAGGATATAGGGAGATCACCTCAGCTCCCAGGCCTTTGACAAAGCTGGGCAAGGGACACAGAGTAGCAAAGCCCATAAAAAAAGCAGCAGTGGACTTTGGCAGTCTGCTCCTGTGCAGGTGTATCTACCGACAGACACACAGAAATAAGCACAAGGAGTCAAATGACCTGCTTTATGTCCCCTGGGGATTTCAACACCCAGACTGTGCTCAACAAAAGAATAACACAAAGGATTGTTTTCACAGAATCACACAGTAATTAAGATTGGGAGAACCTATGGGGCCTATGTGGTTCAATCATAGGCTGCTCATGGCCTTCCCCAAATTCTGAATGTCTCCAAGGATTCCACATTGCTCCAAGCCCCCAATAGAATGCTTGAGTATCTTAGAGGTTGTTTTTTAAGATACCACTAAATTGGAATTTTCTAACTTACATTAACATGGTCCTGAGCTTCAGGAAGTCGTTGTGCTCTGGATTCTCCACTTCAACTACACCCCAAGGGTAGAGCCGACCTCTGACTTTTTTACCTTTGGCTTCAATGAGTTGATTTGATCCCACCACACAAAATGGAATGCTGGCCTGAAAGCCAAAAGTGGGAGTTACTAATAAAGAACCAGAACAAACAACCCCAAGAACAACTTTTGTTCTGCTCAGCACCACATGCTATGGTGGTAAGTTTATAAATATTTTAATTTGAAGATGTAAAAAATAAAAGTATTTGTTGCCACCATCTGGGCACCGAGACATGGTGACTCACTCCAGGTCTCGCTGCAGGCCTTGCTCTAAAGCCATGCGAGCAGTCTGAAGGAATACAATGTATTAGCCACATAAGGAACCTAGGAAGCCAGTCACACCTTCAGGAGTCTGGTCTGCTCTTTAAAATCTTCATCCTCATCTGATTCAGCATCAGGCAGGTGATAAATCTTGATGCCATGCTCTTCTATTTCATCCAGAATCTGAAGTTTGTAATGTAAGAAATCAAGATAATATTCATGGAGTTAGTACTTTTAAATCATAACATAAAATTACTTAATACACAGTCCCTTAAAAAAAATCTGGATCTGTATTAATGATCAAAATTACTCAACAAGGGTTTGTTTTTAAACACTGTGTTTCTTCATAATATTTAATAACTACTTGCCACAGACTTTCAGACAAAAAATAGTGTTCACATAAACACTGTCCTTTGTAGAAACTGTGCTTTTCTAAATCTTTGCTGTTTTCTGTTTATTTTCTTTTTAATAATAAAAGCATTGGCTGGGAAGACAATTGCTTCCAACAGCCTAGACCTCCTTTCTCTTAACTCTGAATTACCAGGGGTGGGAGTATTAAAAAAACTGAGCTACAGACACAATAAATACTTTTTTCTCTCTTCATGTCTGCTAAGAATGGCTTCTGCAGCTGGAATCCATTTGCCATAAACTCAAATTTTGCTCTTTAAAAAAATAAAACAATCTTAGTTTCTGCTGAATTCTAGCACAATAAATGTATTTACTAATGTATGGATCTCTAATTTTATTCCAAATTAGGTAAGAAAGCTATAGGGATTTTCAGAATAACTGAAAAAAACCCAGAGATAAAAGTTTTAAATAGAAGAGCTAAGGCAATGAAGTGTGCCTCCTGGGAAGTTAATTCTTACACTTCTTTTTAAACTTCATAGCTGTTACGAACTCAGGATGGTTTGTTGAATTTTACCATCCTCCACTTCGCAGCCGCGCCGCCGTGCCCGGAACTGCCAGCACGGCCCCAGTGCCTTTGTGCCAACCATGCAGCAGCGCTCCCAGCTTCACAGAGATGGGACCCGCTCCCCTTTCTCCTAAATGGTGAGAATGAAGCATGTACGGCAAGTCTGGTGAGCAGTGACAGTGGGGGGGGGGCCAATTATATATTCACAAGCTCATGATATATTCATAAGCTCATTATATATTCGCGAGCTGACGGGCTCGCGGCACATTCTGCGCACGTGCCGAGGTCACACAACCCGCTGAAAAGTCACCCACAACTGTTGGGATCCAACAAATTACAGATCACGGCTATGCAGAGGATCACTGTAATTGTAAATGTGGCAAATCTGCCATTCTGCAAACAACATTCTAAGGACTATTTCTGCATTAAGTACACAGTAAAAATTTGCAAGCTATCAAATGACACATTACACTGTGTGATTGTATTTTCCTCAGACAGGACAGAGTAAAGTTAATGAGAACGTCCCTCCCTTCAGCCACTGTACCCAAAGCACAACAGATTTCTTCAAGCTAGAATAACACTCACCCTTTTCTTTAGTCTCTCCCGCTCTTTCAGAGAAAGTGTGTCAGCTTTTGCAATCACTGGTACAATATTTACTTTGTTGTGTATGGCCTTCATAAACTCAACATCCAGAGGCTTAAGGCTAAAATTAAAACATGGAAAAAGTTTTATTTATTTTTACCCTGAATTACCACATCAACATAAATATCTCTCTTTACACAAGAGAAATAACACATACAATTAATATCCGCAGGCACAGCAATTTCTTAAGTAATGGCAACCTGATTCTGAAAAATTAAGCTAATAGGCATGAAGGAAGTCTCTGAAATAAAACAGTGTAAAAAAAAAATGACAGAGAAACACCTACCCATGGCCAAACGGGGAAATGAAATAGAAGCAGCAATGAACACGGTTATCTATGATATGCCTCCTGTTCAAACCACTCTCATCGTGCAGGTATCGCTCAAACTGTTCATCAATGTAGGCAATTATGGTCTTAAAACTGTAAAACAAACACAGATGTGAGAAATCATGAAATGGTTAATCACTTCAGTGCTGTTTCAAAGATAATATTAAAACAACAAGACATCCTACTGATAAACCAACCTTCTGACTGAAAAATTCATTTACTGATACTGTAGGCCTGGAAAAATAGAAGAGCACATATCATACAATTTTAACTGAATTCATAAAAATAAAATAATATGAACATTTTTAAATATACACAGTAAGAGAAAATACACTTAACATAACTTCAGTTGTATATAAAACATTCTCTTCTTGAAACTGTATTATTGTTTTGATTAGCATTAATCACACATGCTCGAAATAATTTAAGGTCCTTTTTTCAAATTAATTTGAAATTAATTTGAAACAGAATGGTTTGGGTTGGAAGGGACCTTAAAGATACCAGTTCCAAGCCCTTGCCATGGGCAGGGAAATCTTCCACTCCCCCAGAGTGACCCAAGCCTGGTCCAACCTGACCGTGGACACTTCCAGGGACGGGGCAGCCCCAGCTTCTCTGTGTTTTAATACCACCACTGGAAAACACTTCTCCCCTCTGCCCAACCTAAATCGACTTCCAGGTTCAAACTACTGCCCTTTGCTGTGTTACCACAGGCCCTGGGATCAGCCTCTCTCCCTCTTTCCTATCAGCCCCTTTTAGAGATTGGAAGGCCTCAGTCAGGTCTCCCAGAAGCTTCTCTTCTCCAGATCAAACCCCAGCTCTCAGCCCCTCCTCCCCACGGTTCCAGGCCTTGGATCGTGTTCGTGGTCCTGCTCTGCAGCTGCTTGAACAGGTCAGTGTCTGTTCTGGGCTGTGAGGAGAGAGGCAGAAGCTGCTTTGGAGGTAGCCCAGGGCTAAGGGCTCTCAGGGATGCCAGCACACATTGTCTGCTCACATCCAACGTTTGTCCACTGCTCTGCTGGTTCCAGCCTCGATCAGTGGGAGGGGGCAACTCCAGAGAGGAGCAGCACATTCCTGTGTGTTGGGCCCCGGCTCCTCATTAGCAGACACGGCTCATTATTAGACAGCACCTCCAGGGGAAGGAGGAGGAAAGCCGAGCAACAGGGGCCGTGGCCACTGAAACTGCAGCTGAAACAGAGGAACAACCCGGGCCTGTACAGCCACCCCTGCACAGAAGAACAAACCCAAGACCAAATCCATTTGCTTGGTGAGGGATGAAGAAGAAGCAGGGCCCTCCCAACAGAAGGAAGAGGTAAGGATGGAGATAGTCCCTGATCACTATCCCAGGGGAGCTGTGAGAGATGTGCAAAGGTCTCAGCTGCCAGTCTGCTGAGACCCTGGTGACCTGAGGGCTCCCATGGTGGGACGTTTCAGCTGACGGCAGGACAACAGATGGTAGTGAAGCCAAGTGACCAGGATCCCTGTGCCAGGATTTGGGCATTGACAGGGGGATTGGAAAGAGGACAGCAAATTCTGAGCCTCTGGAGATGACTCCTGTCAAGGACGCCCTCAGGGAAAGGCATTGGCTCAAGGATGAGCCAACGGTGCGTCCAAGCAGGTGGAACACCATGGAGAACGGCATCCAGGACCTGAAAGAATGAGCTGTGCTGGAGAGAATCCATAGGGATTAAAATAACAAGCAGATCCAGATGAGGTCCAGTGCACACAATCCACGTGGCAGAAGTTTGCATGGAGCACATCACCACTGTGAGCCAACTCACTGGCACTGGTTAGACCTCATCTTGAGTANAGGACGCCCTCAGGGAAAGGCATTGGCTCAAGGATGAGCCAACGGTGCGTCCAAGCAGGTGGAACACCATGGAGAACGGCATCCAGGACCTGAAAGAATGAGCTGTGCTGGAGAGAATCCATAGGGATTAAAATAACAAGCAGATCCAGATGAGGTCCAGTGCACACAATCCACGTGGCAGAAGTTTGCATGGAGCACATCACCACTGTGAGCCAACTCACTGGCACTGGTTAGACCTCATCTTGAGTACTGTGTCCAGTTCTGGGCTCCTCAGTTTAAGAGGGATGTTGAGATCCTTGAGCATGTCCAGAGATGGGCGACAAGGATGGTGAAGGGGCTGGAACACAAGCCCTATGAGGAGCGACTGAGAGAGCTGGGGTTGTTCAGTCTGGAGAAGAGGAGGCTGAGGGGAGACCTTCTCTCTCTCTACAACTACCTGAAAGGGAGCTGTAGTCAGCTGGGGGTGGGTCTCTTCTCTCTGGCTACAAGTGATAGAACAAGAGGACATAGTCTTAAACTGCGTCAGGGGAGATTTAGACGGGACATTAGAAGGAACTTTGTCACAGAGAGGGTGATCTCTCAGTGGAATGGGCTGCCCAAGGAGGTGGTGGAGTCACCATCCCTAGAGGTGTTTAAGAAAAGTTTGGATGATGTCGTTGGGGGCATGACCTAGATATTAGGGTAGTGTGTTATAGGTAGGATGGTGTGTTGGTAGCAGGATGACAACAGGTCAGGTAACAGGTTTGGCTAGGTTAGGTAATAGGTGATAGGTTGGACTTGATGACCTCTATGGTCTTTTCCAACCTTACTGATTCTGTGATTCTGTGATGTCAATGGAAGAAGGAGAACAAACAGTGCTTCAGGTGACTCCCCAACTCTGGCAATAGAAGATCACCTTTTTATCTCCCTACCGGCCTGTGCCTCAGCTCTCGAAAGCCTGTCGAAGAACACAGACAGATTTGAAAGACTCAAGAGAGGAAATGTCCCATGTCCCACCAGTACTGGGAGCAAGTGCCCCCTGTGTGAGAGGGAGGCTACACACCATGAGGAAAGCTGTGGTTTGACCTGCAAGAACACGGAGAGGATGTGAGGAAGTGTCATGGAAACCCCCACTGTGCCCCAGGAGCGTGGGCACACGAGCTGAGAGGAAATCTTCTGGGAAAAATGCCGCTCCAATTTCCAGTGGGCAAGTCCTCAGACAAACAAGAAGGGCGGCTGTGCTTCTGATCCTCTCAAAGGGACCTCCAGGTCATATTGACAAGGAATGAGCAACAAGTCCTGTGACCAGAACTAGAGGGGCCCTGCCTCCAACCAGGTGGAGCAAGGGACAATGGTGTCTCCTGGACCGTGGATCCAATGGCCTGGCACATCTGACACACAAGGGTACAAGGCTTTAGCTGACCCCAGCATGCAACAGACTCTGATGCCACCAAGATATCCATCCCTTCTCCTGGGCTGACAGGGGCATCCCACAACAACTGACTGCCCTGGAAGCTCAAGTGAGTCTGACTGGGAACAATGGCCAAAACACCCCACTGTGGCCAGCACAGAATCCCATGTACCCTTGGCAGGGATTACCTCAGCAGAGGGCATTGACAGGGGGATTGGAAAGAGGACAGCAAATTCTGAGCCTCTGGAGATGACTCCTGTCATAAAACAAAGTGTGGTCAAGGGACCTGGCCAGGAAATTCAGGTTTTAGGAGTCAACTGGCAAGATGGATGTGCTCAGATACCAATGGACGGGGACAACACAACAGAAGCTTGTCCTCAGCCATCAGCAAGAAGGAAACACAGGCTTTCCTCAGAGCTGCATGGTTTTGGAGAAGGCACATTCCAGAGTACAGTCAGATCACAAGCCTAGGCTTTCACAGATGTGAAAATGTGCTCTGCACTGCAGTGGGGGAGGATGGGCCCTCCTGGAGTCTTTGACAAAAAGTCAGAGACGCAAAGGGTCTGAGGCCTGTTACACCCCAAAGCAAAAGGGATCCTGGCAGCTTGTGAAGGGGTTTGAGTTGCTTCAGAAGAGGTTGGCACCAAAGCACAGCTGCCCCTGGCACCGCAGCTGCCAGTGCTGGGCTGGATGTTCAAAGGGAAAGTCGCCTCTGCACATGCTGCCACTGATGCTCTGTGGAACAAGTGGATGGTGCTGGTGACACGGTGAGCTCAGATCAGAACCTTCAATCCCCCAGGGATCCCAAACTGACCCACAGGTGAAATGTTTCTGCTCAAGGACCTGGGGGCACTGGGCGGGTGTTGCAGGGCCATGGGGAAACACAACGTGTCCTTCATGGGATATTGATTTTGGGGTGAGGACCATGTGTAATGTTGAACTGTATAATATTGGTTACTGACTGATGCTGTCACTGTGTGCCAGAACTCCCATGGACAGTGAGGATGGGCTGCCCCAGGTACACCAGTGATGGGAGTACAACAGCAGCCCAGCCCTCCTGCCCTGGAAGACATCCAGGATGGATGGAATCCACAGCCATGGACTCCATGGACATCTTGGAGGGACATCCACTGACAACAGAAGTTACACTCTTGCCTGTGTATATTTTTACATATTTATGTATATAAACATAGAGCAGTGCAGGCTTTGGGCATGACATAGATGATATACAATCAGGGTTGGATATTGTTCTGCTTCAGCCCAGATCAGTGGGACGGGGTGTGGACAAGACATTGCAGTGTTCAATACCACCTTACATCAAGGGAAAGGGATTTCCTCTCTCTCTCACTTCCAAGAGGAAGGGCATTCTCCTTCTGGTCAGGAGAAAGCATGGTGCAGTGGGGAGAAGCTGGTCCTTACTTTGTCACGGGCTTTCCATGTGCACAGTTTCTTTGTCTTATGCCTTTTTTAATTAATATTGTTGCAGTTACTGTTCATTTTCTTATCTCATTGCTGTTTCCAGTTAGTTGTTCTTACCTTAAACTGAGATCTTTACCGTTGGTGCTTCCAGCTGGAGTGGGAGGGGAAGCAAGTGGCACAAGTGTGTTTGCTCTGAACTGGAGAATGCCATTGCTAAACCATGGCCACCCAAATTCTCTCTACCCACTCGTCTCCCAGTCTGCACTGAGGACATCCCCAAATTCCTCAGGTGGTCTCAAACCTGAACTTAATTTAGTGAGAAAGTGTTAATTTCCACAGTTTCTACCTTGAGCTTCAGAGGCTTGAGAGACGTGGGGAAAGGGGTTACTACTGGAAACTGATTGCCATTGATCTCAGGATTATTTCTCAGTACTTACTATGTACTTACTTATTTACTTACTATTTACTTATTTTGTAAAAAAAAATCCAAACAATCAAAACCAAAGAAAATGAAAACACTTAAAAATGAAGCACAGAATCTGAGAATGCTCAAGTGAATGTGGACAAGACCTAAAGATTTGCCCTAAAGATTTGATGATTTACTTCCTCAGAGTATTGTTGAAATTCTTGTGTCCCAGTCAAGATCACTGTTCACTTAAACTCTTTAAGGCTCACTTAAAGCTCTTTCAAGTTTAAGAAAGCTGACCAAGGGGAAAATATTATTATGTGTATATAAGTAAAAAACATAATATATACATATAATAAATTTATACATATATATAATTATTTCAAGTTGTATGGAAGTCATCGATCCCTTTATATGCATCTCAATTAATTCATAACACTTAAATTATGTTTCCCTACAATTAGAAAACATGGTCATCACTCTAAAAACCACCTCAAACACACAAATACAAATGAAATGTCTGTCAGGTCCACGCTCTGGGCACATACCAGTCCCGACAGTTGATGGCATCCCCATATCCTGGTGTGTCCACCACTGTCAGCCTCAGCTTCACACCCCTCTCTTCAATCTCAACTGTGGAGGCCTCGATCTGCACAGTGCGTTCAATCTTATCTGAAACACAACAAACTTGGGATTTCAGCATCACATCTGGAAGACGTTGTTAGAGGATTATAGGAGATTTTATACTTTTCCTAAATATAACCTAGAAACCAAGACAAAAGGGACCAAGACAAAACTGTGGGTAACTGGAGAACAATCAGGAATTATATGAATGGATTTTTTTATTCTCTGTGATAAATAATCCTCAGCTAACATGATAATAATTAAAGCAAGCATTTCAACAACTAGCAAAGAGGGAAAACCAGCATCTTCCTCTGTTTGCTTACAATACATATTGTCTTTTGTTGGATTATTGTCGGCCTTGGTTAGCAGGACTAAACAAGGACAGGGGACTGAAGAACAAAAGGAGATGAAGTTCACATTTACTAAATACCAACCAAAAGCAAAGGAATTAATGTGCAAATCCAAGCAGATATAGACAATTCACATGTTTACAATCCCAATTGATTCAAAACTAAATAAAGCTCCTGACTGTTTTAATTGATTGTTTATGGCTTTTTTTTAAGGAAGAGATCAGCTTTCTGGGTGGCAATGCAAATACACCCAAGGACTAAAGAACAAATATCCCAGAGACATCCTGGATGCAGAGGAAACCAGTTCAAGGGTCAGGAAACACATTAGAAACTATTACAGCAAAAAAAAATTTTAATTGTTACTAAATTCAAAGACAGAAGCATTCAACTCTAAAAACCATCGAGCTCAGAGAAACCAGAACAAAGGTGCATTTACCAGCAGCTCCTGGGATTATCCTTTCTGGGTAGAGATCTGTCAAGAAAAGGCTGTTTATTAATGTAGATTTTCCCAATCCAGATTCACCTGTGATTCAATACAAAGATAAAGTCAACATATTTACATAAATAATTTCAACTGTATTCAGACAGTATTATCTGTACATTTTTTTCATGTTTCTTTCAAGATAAAAATTTACCACTCAGAATTTTGGATTGGAAATTTGCACCCCAACAATGTGAGAAAGAAAATTAATGATCAGGACTCTGTCAGTGCTTTTAAAGAAGTCTCATGGTGCTTAGAAATTAAGAAGGATGGCAACTTAATGGAGAATGGTAGTTCAATAAAGGCACTGTGACACAGCCCACAAGAGAAACAATTCACGTTCCAAACTGCTGAAATAGTCAACAATTTAAAAGAAATTTATTTTATCTTACATCAACTGACTCCCTCTGCTAGTGTACCTTAAGATACCACTCCACATTTTCAATGAAATTACTTTTTTCGAAGATCTTTCTGTAGTTTTCATTTACCCCTTAAGGCACTGGCAGACAATGACAGTAAATTCCATTTTACTCCAACATGGGTGGATTAATTGTCTTTCTGTTCCTCTTAGGCCATGTCATTTCCCCTCCGTTTCTGTTTCACAGGAAGCCAGAAACAGCTGCTGGTTTATACAATTTTACATTGCTTTCTGTCAGAACTGTTTTACATTCACAAAGAGCCTCCAAGAGATCTGGAAATTAAGTTTGGCTGCAGCAAAGAGAGCCCATATTTTCTATATCAAATCAGGTTGTTCAGCTCAGTGAACAGTAAATTCTGAAGAGTTACAGTTGATACCTTAATTTGAAACAGTTGTTTATAGTTTGGCTTCACCTCTAGATTTTATAAGGTATCCTTTATGGTTTATCCAAAGCAAATCTAATGAAAGATATAGTCAACAACTGTGATAAAATTCTAGGAAGTCAAAGATAAGGGCCAGGTCTGTCCCAAAATGAAGTACAAAGGACAGGAACAGGTTAAAAGCAGCACGGGCTGTCATTTGGCAAAACTAATGACAGGTTCGAGGACAGACAGTCTCTGCAACTGCTGGAATCCAAACCAATTAAGGATTTAAACACCGCCCACCATGCCCTATCTCACCTCTCCTGCTCATTCCCACTGTCATCTCTCTTGGACAAACAGTCTCCAGAACAACAACCCACTCCTCAGAGGATCAAGGTGTTTCAGCAGACACCATTCCAGATACCAACACAGGTTCTCAGTGAATTATTGAATAGAATTATACTTTAAATTATGTATAACTACCAAGAGAACATTACAGTCAATATCAAAAGCAGCAGCTCACATCAAAACCAACCAGTCCAACTCTCAGTCTGATTTTACAAGAGTATTTAGAAGGGGTGGGAAGATCACAGTTCAGATTCTTGTAAGTACAGAAGTATAAACAACATTTTAAATAGAATGTTCTCCTTAAGACTCATCTCTCCAAACATGCAAGTGAATGAAGATCATATTCAAATGCAAAACCAGTTTAAAACTACATTTTAATGGGAATGCTTGAAACTTGTAAGACAGGAGAGAAGAAATGACTGCTGGAGCGTCCACCAGAATGTCTTTGCCCACAAACTTACTAATGTATTCAAAAATGGTTTGGAGTGTGGAAAACATGCTGCAAAAATTAATAAAGTATAAAAAATTAAATTAAAAAACTGCAAAAAAGTACAGCAGAATTCCTGACGTGAGCTGAAGCTTTACAACAGTGGAAGTAACATTCATTTAAACTTCAAATTCCCCGTGAGAAAGACCATAAAGCAGTTCCTTACCAACCACCATCAGAGTAAATTCAAACCCCTTTTTCACAGACTTTCGGTGAACCTGATTGGGCAAGTTTGCAAACCCAACATAGCCAGGAGTTTCTGGATTGGTAAATTGAGCAGGTTGTTGCTAAAAATACAATAAAATAAAATAAGGAAGTGATAAGTAACCATTCAAGACATACTTGTTTGTATAACTGCTCTCCTTAGTTTTGTAACTAAAACTGAGCTTTATACTTGCAGGAAACGAATATATTTTACAGCACTCATTCTTTCAATACTACATCTTCTATATGGGAATCCTCTCTTATTTATGGACAGTAACTCCAGCCCACACTTCACAATCAAACACAACACGTGTGGCACATCATGTCCGTGAAGATTAATGTTTAAAAGCAAAACACATGTTTAACATTGTTACATTGGAAGACAGAAATATTATTCTTACCTTGGACATTTTTAGGGAAGGACAGGAACAAATCTGAAAAAATAAAGTGTTTCAGCATATTAAGAATTGTACAAGAGAAAACACCCAACCACAAACCAGTGTAATATCCACTGTTGCACACTGAATTAAAAAGGAACACTACTTATTGGGATGTCCAGATACTGAATGGAGTTGAATTTGACTATTTGTCAAATAATCTGCATTTTTGTCAAAATATATTTGTACATTTGTCAGTACAGATGTATTTTTGTCAAATTTGACTATTGACAAAATCTGACTATTCTGTACTAATCAGGGGCAGAATTTTCAGCCACCATTGTTCCTGTGAATATGGTCAGACAATAAATTCAAGCAACATGACTGTGGGGTGCTGAAGGCACCCGATGTGTGACAAACCACTCAGAAGCCTGAAAGGTTCACTTCCTTTCTGCAAACTAACCAAACCAAACACCCCACTCAGAGACGTCTTGCTCTTCACAGGAAACAGATTTTTTCAAAGCTAAACAAACCCCAAAACTCATATTTATTTTTTCTTTTCAAGTCTTCTTCCCCTCAAGGTTTCTGTTGATGATTGAGTGTTCCATAAAGAGCCAACAGCCTCGATATGAAACCTTTTTCCTTCACTTTCAACTCAGTCACTTCACCTTCTGTCAACAGAAAATCTTCACATGCAGTTGCATGTGAAATAAAAAATAGATATGCACAAAAATTTATTTTTTAACGATTTAAAAGATTTCTCATCAAACATCTCCAGGACAACATAAAAACATCAGCATACGCCGTATGTCCAAATGGTGAGAGCTCCAGCCCCCTTTCTAGTCCCTCTCCTGGCTCACCCTCTCACCAAAAGGTGTCTGTTCCCACTCCCAAAGCCCATGGTCACCTCTTTAGCAGTTCTCACTTTCATTCCAAAGACCTGCAATTATCATTGCGTGATTCCTTCCACCTTCCAAGCAGATTTTTGTCAGCGAGTTGGGCTTCATGTGAAATGCCACCAAACTGCTTCAGTGTACAGCACCTTTAGTCTGCTCCTCACAGGGTCACGGGTTATTCTGAGCTGGAAGGGACCCACAAGGATCATCGAGTCCAACTCCCAAGCGAACGCCCACCCAGGGATCAAACCCACAACCCTGGAACCACGGGCACCACACTCCATCCATCCAACCTCCCACCACCCAGACCATGTCACTGAGCTCCTCATCCAGTCTGACCTTAAACACCTCCAGGGATGGCGACTCCACCACCTCCCTGGGCAGCCCATTCCACTGAGGGATCACTTGGACTCAGACTGCCCACAATCACACAGTCACAGGCCCAAATTCTTGTGCCAGGCAGAAGGTGAAGCTGTTTGAAATTGGGGATGATTTCCAGGATCTGCTGCTCAAAGCTACTGTATAAATACACAACTGCAATGTCATTTAGTTTTACGAAGATGCAACTGCTCATCTCACCATCAGTTACGAAGTTGCTTTTTACACACCCACACTAAGGAAGAGGTCGCTTCTGAGGAGTAATTTTTGATAGGAGGGACAGACTGCGGGTACTAAACATTGAAGCAATTTGGTGTCTTTTCTCATGACAAAAGTCATGAGCTTTTAGTGACCCTCTGGTTACTCATACGAAATAAAATCTGAATACCATGTTTCTCACGTGAATTTTCACGCTAAAAATAAATTCCATTATCTGCAAGATTGCTATTTCAATCCATAAATTGACCTATGAAGTATTGGACTACTGAGGTTATCCTTGAGCCTTTTATCATCACGCAAGATTGCTGCGACAGCAGCTCTTCCTTCCCGGAGTGTTTCACGCCGAGGGATCTCATCCATCCCTGCTCAGCCATTCCCCGTTTGCGATGCCAAACAAAACCAGATCCTGCCAGGACACACGATGTTACTTTAATGTGTGAGGTTGTCTGTCACCCAGCCATTTCTCCGAGGCACAGCAGGAGCGGAAGGAAGTTCCTCACAGCTATCAAGGACCGCAGTACGCGGGGTTCTGCAGGCGCCGACGGGAACATCGTGTTTTAACCAGCGGACTCGAGATTTTCAGGGAGCATCTTTCTCACAGCACTCCCCTGGGGCTGGGCACTCCCACACAGGCGGGATTCAGCCTTGGAGCAGACCAGGCTTCCCTCAGGCCGGGGATGTTCTCCACCCTCCGGAGCCGCAGCGCGGGCAGTTTCCCACAGAGCGCGGAGCTTCCGTCCGACCCCCGCTCCGAGCCCCGCTCCGGGGGCCTGCGCCACCTCCATTCAGCCCCGGGCCATTACAGCGGCGCAGAGGAGCCCCGAGCTCCTTTCCCTTCCCTTTTCCCCGGTGCCCATCCCATCCCATCCCATCCCATCCCATCCCATCCCNTGCGGGACTGGGGCGCGGGGAAACCCGCCGGGGCCCCGCCGGCAGCCAACAAAGGCCATGAGTCACGCCGCGAGGAAGCCGGGGGTGTGCCCGTCCTGCTGCTGACAGGGGGCGATCGCCTTGGCCCCTCTGCGGCTGTGCTGCTCTCAGTCTCCTTTCTGGCCTCCCGTGGGCTCGGACCTCGCCTCCCTGGGGCAGCAGATCCTGCCCCTCGCGGGGCTCTCAGGGCTGTTTGTGGGGCACTGGGATGTGAGGGGGGGGCAATGACAAGCCGTGGCCTCACCCATGGCACTTTGTGCAGGGCAGAGGGGCAGTCGTGCTGCCTGGGCCTGCGGTGTGGCTGCATTGCGGGTTATTTATAGCCCAGGATGATCCAGCAGTGCTGAGGAGAGTTCAGCGCGGGGCGTTGATTTTTGCTGCAGGATAAGTAACTCTTCCCATCCTGATCTTCCCCAAACAGTAGGGAAGGATTCCCAACTGGCAAGAGTAATTCCTTTCACCAGAGGATGAGAAGCAAGAGTGCAGATCGTGCTGGGAATGTGGGTAACTGGGAAAATGAGCCAAGGGCCTTGAATTGGCAGTTCTAAGTCTGGAATTTGAATCCAAATTCTGTGTCTGGGAAATGAAGATTAGTAACGTTCAGTCCCTAATCCAAGGAGTTTGAAGGAGTCAATTATTTTCCTGTCCTGTTGTGTAATAACAAAGAAAAGTCTGTACACTGATACCTACTAGATACAATGAGGCAAATGAAGCTTCTGCCCTATGATTCAGTGTCCATTTTCCCTATTGTTACTCTCCAAATGCCAGACAACTGCCCTCAGATAGAAGGCAATTTGACATATGGTTTGGGTTTTTTTTCTTTAACCCTCTAACCTGACTTGGAAGTGGTATTTCATGTATCGTTTCGTAGGTGGGTTGGGTATCCCTTCCTGTGGTAGAGGAAGCAGTAACATAATGTGTAGCTGTGTGACTCCTAAAGCTCTCCATTCTCTAACCCTTTGCCTGTTTAGATTTAGGCTGTTAGGAAAAAATACCTTCCTGTTTGTACATGGATTTTCATACAGCACAGCATAAGTCCCAAGCAGGGCCACCCGCAAAAAAACCCCAACGTTTGTCACAAAAGTGGTGCAGTTTTTCACAGATCAGAAGGACAGGCCTAGGAAAAGCCTTCATTAGATATTAGAGGCAGCAGTGCCTGGCAGTGTGTAACTGTAGGGTGGCACCCTACACCATGAGCTTTGCTGCTGCAGCAAAGTACAGATCATTCTCAAAGCAAGTTTCCAAGGAGCTTCTAAGAGGCAGTTAAAGATTGCTCTGTGTTTGCCCTGTATAAATTGTTCTGGTGTTTTCACTCCTGGTAATGGGACACATACTCCTGTCTCCTTTGTTGCAAGTCAAACTGATTTCTTGTTGACTGTTTTTCTTGTCTCCCCCAGTTTTGCCAGAACAGGAGAAGAAATTATGACTTCTAACGATTTTCAAGGTTATTATGTTCCCTACTTTTTCATTGATCTGACTGATCCAGACTGGCACATTGAGGGAGAAGGTTTCCCCTTGAACTGGAATTCACTGTCATTACATTGAATACCATAATGGTTACAGCAGTGTGTAACTGGGTGTTGGGAGGGTAAGGGCAGTTGTTCCTAGTCAGGTAGCCAGTCTTTTTCCATTTGACATCAATGCGCCTCTGAAGATAGTAAGGTCTGTTAAAAGAGCTGTGTAGCCTTGGCTTTCACAGCTGTTACCTGAGTGGAAGCCTGTGCAGTTTGCGCCTTTTCCAAAGGAAATGGAGATGTTTTACTGGTGGCAGGATTTCAGATGATACAGATGTGTTTCACAAAACATAATCTCTTTGTAGATAGAAGCTTGTTAAGCTGGTACAAATGCATTTATGATTGTGCTGCTGTGAAAATTTGGGTAATTCACCCAGTCACTACCAGTGAGATGTCCGAGTGGTCAGCACTGGCACTGGGACCAGGCAGAGTGTTCAGACTGAATGAGGTGTGTGATAAGAATCATGGGATAATCTGGGATGGAAAAGTCCAACCACTACCCCGTGTCCCCAGGAGCCACATCCACGCACCCCTTGAACACTTCCAGGGATGGGGACTGATGGGCAGCCTATGCCAGGGCCTGACCTCTCTTTCAGTAAAGAAACCTTTCACAATTCCCAATCTAAACCTCCCCCATTTACCAAGATCGGGAAGGTTTGGTCAATGTGAGCTGTGGGTTTCTGTAGAGTATCAGATTTATGTGGAAATGTTATTTCTCCTTTGAAAAAAAAAGTCACTCAATGGTTCAGTTTTGTTTTATATTCAGGAATTCTGCAGAAGGAAATCCTCAGGCCTGTACTATGTGGAGCTTATAAAATGACCCTTAAAGTGAAATAGTGAAGCTGGCTAGTGTCTCCATGGGTGTCTGGAACCCTGATGGCAATGCTGTTAGAGTCTTGACAAAGACAGAGGAGTTGTGGCTGCCCAACCTTGAAAGTGTTCAAGGCTGGGTTGGATGGTGCTTGGAGCAGCCTGAGGTAGTGGAAGAGGGTGAAACTGGGTGGTGTTTAAGGCCCCTTCCGGCCCAAACCAATCTGGGATTCTGCGGTTCTGTGCACCACTGAAGTTCCAACAGAGTTTTTTTAAAGCAGGCTGAGAAAGGCATATTCTTCTAGGAGGTAACGAGTCTAAGCTGGCCTGGAGCACACTACTGAGAGGCTCAGAGCCTGCACAACTTTTGCAACATGGGTCTGCACGTTAATTAAGGGGTTATTGCTATTAAAATACGGAAACATGTGAAGAAGAGCTAGGAGGGTAAAACCCAGCTGCAGTACTAGGCCTCTGTTCCTAATTACCCTACTTTTGAAATGGGAGCTCTGTTGTGTTGGCTTGGTGGGGTTTGCTGATGTTCCTGCAGAGCCTGTGTGGTGTGAGACTGCATTTGGAATGGCAGGGGGGCCCTGGTCAGCAGGGCCTCTTGGGGAAGGGATGGGAATGGACTCAGGGCACACTTGGAGCCGCTCTCCCAAGTGGTTGTGCTGGGATGGTTATTTAGGCAAGAATCTAGGACTTGCTTCAAGAGCTCTTTCCATTTTAGAACTTCCTAGATTTAGAAGAACTATTTTGGGTTACAGGCTTATCCTGGTTGTGGAATTACTCCTGAGAGATTTCACTGTGTGCCTTTATAGTATTTATCTGTCATGCTTTAAAAGAGAGACTATTTATGTCCTAAAAATCTGCTGTTGGAATCTTCTGATTTGCATTCCTGCTTTAGATGGGGAAGTCCTTGATGCCTGATGATTTTAGGGACCTTTCTCCTCATCTTCCTTTTGTGAACTCCTGTTGCCCCTTAGCTCTCATGACTGCAGTGGAAGGGAGTCAGAGTTTGAAAGAAGATGTGTCAATAAATGAGGAAGAGTTCCAGCCACAGCAAGGGGAGGAAATCTTCTTTATTTATCATATTTCATGTGTGTAGAAGACTGAGTTGCTAGAGGCTTTGTGTTTTTAAGGTTTTAATTGTAACAAGAAGTAGTAGTCAGGTAGTGATGCCTGTTCTGGGTTTATTTTGTTTGATAAGAAACATGCTGAAGCTGAAATGGTTCACTTTTCCTTTATTTAGGTGATATTTGGTGTTTGTACCTCCACCAGCTCTGGTACTTTCCCAGCAGTCTCACAGAAATACGTGGATCCTTTCTAGCAACTGCCGTATCATTTACTTTTAACTTACAAGTTACTCTGCTTTGATCCTGCTGGCAGACATCACTTACCCCTCACAAGTGGTTTAATGTTGAATCTTGCAGGTCTTTCAAGCATTGAAGATATCTACTAATATTTTGCAAATTATTACTGGATGCATTAGCATGGAAGTAAGTTAAGCACAAATAATTACTCCTCCAGGTGCAGAGGGCTGACCTTGGCCACAGCTGTCTGGCTGTGGGAGCTGGTTGTGCTGCTGAGGCAGAGGGAATCTTGCCACTGTTTGTGGCACAGCAAGGGGCTGTGTCCAGCTGGAGGCACAGACAGAAAAAAGCAGGGAGAGACCTGAGAGAAAAGCTGGACCACAAAAGGCTTGGTTAGAGGAAACCATAATGAGTTTAACTTCAGTAGAGAAGCAGCACTAGAAGAACGGAAGGGATTGGTTCAGTAGCTGGGAGACACCAGAAATTATTCACAGGAAGAGTTTTGCCTTTGAGAGGATTGAATAGCTCAGTAATATTTATGTGCCCCACCCGTAAATGACACTATTTAATTTGATTGCAAAATAAAATGGATTAACTTGTTGACACAAAATGGAAGTAGTACCAGATTCTCTTCAATTTCACAGCACAGTGTCTCGAACTGTTTTCCAGAAACAGTTTTGCTGTCTTTACTGTTTTCAGTGATGGGAAAGAACCATTTGGGAGAAGTTTGAGGATGGAATGAATAGATTGATTTAGGATTAATGGGAGAAAAGAAAGATGCCTACCCTTCCCCGCCCCCCCCAAACCAAACCCCAAACACCAAAACAAGCAAACAAAGTAAAGCCATGAAACAGAATTCCACAATGGAATCATAGCTCACATATCTCGTGTCATATCTCACAGTAAATACCAGGAGATGGGTATAGCTGTCTTTCAGAAAGCTCACCTCTGGTACATTTTTCATTGGAGATGGGATAACTGGGATAATCTTCTTGTATCAATCAAATGTCAGGCTTGGTTTAGGCTATTGGCACTTTGCATGGTTATCACTTATCTGTCCTTTTCCCCTGCCCCTCCTAGTTTTGGTTGAATGGTATTTTAAAGGTTTTGCAGTGAGTCTGAACAATCTGCACAGGCTTTTTTTTCAGAGGAACACTGACTGCCTTGATGGGCCAGTATTTGATTTGGGTGCAGTAGCACCCCTTACTGGTTCTCTTTGCTTGTTTCTGGTCTTGTGTTTCTGTCTGTCCCTGCATTTCTGGCACTGAGAATTCAACTGGATGTTTCACAAAATAAACTGTAGAGTTGCCAAAGATGAGGGACAAACAAAGACTAGGGCAGATTGCGTGGGAGGAACAGGGACTTTGGGCATGGGATGGGTGCATGAGTCGAGTTAGAGAAAGGAAGAATGAGGGTCTGGGATAAGATTTCCCCGCTGGCAGGGACAGAGACAAAGCCAGGGAAAGCCTCGGTGGGGCAGGAGGATGGGAGTGATTGAAGTAGATTTGTTGCTGCTGGCTGCAGAAGTTGGGGGGCATCTGTGTGTCTCCAGTGGGTACTGGAGATGGGGTGGGCTGCTTGGCCTCTCCTGCCCTTCCAGAGAGGAGAGCAGGGCTCTGCTCTTTGCAGACCAGGCCCCAGCCCTTTCTGCTGCACAGGAGAAATTAACTTTGCTCTAATCTCTGTGCTAATGATACAGCTGAATCTGAACCTGTGCTGGAGCAGTTGAAAGGACAGCTGAAAAGAACAACTCCCTGAGCAGCCAGAGTGAAAATGGGAATATGTTATGGTTGGCCTGTTGGTGCCTGTGCCTTTGTTGTCAAAAGGAATAGCTGAGCAGTTGGTACAGCCTGCTGGGATTTAGGTGGTTGGTCTTACAAGGACCCTTGGAATGTCTGGAGAATAGCCAGTTGTAGGTATATTGTATGTATGGAGACTGTTGCTTAAAAGTAGAGTTTGCTGTGTAGCACTGAGGAAGCTTAAAAGTCAAGTTCTACACCTGCTCTTATAAATAGCTGCATGAAATTAAAATCTGAGTTGATGGCTCCGTTGCTTGTAATTGTGGGTAAAATGAGAGCAAGCAGTGAGTATTTGCAGAAGGTTAGAAGGTCTTGCAAAGGTAAGAAACGTTAACCCCTCTATTGTGTTTGAAAACTCCTCTTGGTCAGGACACCATTCTGTTAATCCAAAAGACAATAACAAAGTGAGTGGAAGAGTGGGCAGCATGAGGTATCAAAACACAGAATTGTACCTAAAATAGCCCTCATACCATTCCAGCTGAGCCCAAAGATGATCAGGGTGGAACTGGGAACAATTCAGTTATGAAAAGGGGGTTTAACTGTAAAATAATATTATTTGTAACAATTAGGAGAAATAGTTTAACTCTGAGTTCTTGCTCTCTCTCTGTCTCTTCTTTCATAGCAGGCTTAGAGTGGACTTGCAGATTTGGAAGGGAAGACTGTCTGGTTTTTTCAGTGTCAGTTTAGATCACCGTGATGTAATTCTGTCTAACACATGAAGAGCCTTTTGCTTGGCCTAGGAGAGATTAGGAATTAGTGCTTGTCTGTGGCTGTGCTGAGCCCCTGTTCCATGGGCTATGAATAGGACAAAGGGAAGGCAGTGCTTAAATAGCAAGGGGGTCCCAGTAGTGCTTTTCCAAAGGGGCAGTTGGAATCAGGTATTTACTTTAATGCCTTTTCAGAAGAATTATTGCCAAACTGAAGATGTCTTTTTCCATTTTAAATTGTTTCTTCCCTCTCTAGACAAAGCTCTGCAAGGTTCAGGCTTTTATTGTTTTGAGGGGTTTGTTTGTCACAGTAACTCTGTCTTTTCTGGGTTGTAGTTTCAAACTGCATTTTGCGACTGAAAAGTAGAAATAAAGAAAAATAAAATTTGTGGAAATGGAGAGATGTGAAGCCATGTGACTTGGGGAACTGGAAATCAGAGCAAAACATACCAGAGTGCATTGGAAGTTTATAAAAATGGAGCTTCAGCATTCTCTTGAGTCTTTATTATCCTATAGACATTGGGACTGAGGAACCTTTTAAATCTCTTAAGAGGCCTCAAACAACTTCACTTGGCTTTTTCTGTCCAATACCTGGCAGCAAAGTAGCTAAGCAAGATTACGAAGAACTGACAACCAAACCAAACGAACCCAATGCTTCAGTTGCAATTTTTGTCTTGCCCCCCTGAAAAATGGCATCAGGATGGTCTCATTTGGTTTGTCACTTTAATTTTTTTTCATTTGCTGCATATGTTTACCTAATTTATGTGAAAAGAAGTGATTGCTGTCATCTTTGTAAACTGCTGTAATGAAGTCCTTAAATTCTGTCCTCCTGTCAGCATTTCTTAAAAAAAAATTTAGAGAATTGCCACATGTTCATTTAACTGGAGAGGGAACAGGAGGCACTGACAGGTAAACAAAAGAACTCCAACCTGGTAGCCAAAGGAGGATGAAGTGAAAGCTTTTCCTTTTGAAGAACAGCAAGAAAATAGTGCCTGCTTTGTTCTTCATTATCTCCAAAATCCAAGCTCCTTGGGTAACCAGGGGACTTAGCACTGCCCCTCAGCTCATTACCTGTAGAAGGTTTTTGTTCTACAGCTTGTGAACAGAAAGCAGAGCTGCAACACCACTCTGAAAGCACCTGGGGATGATAAGCGGACAGTGTGGTGGTAATTGAAACTAAAAAGCAACTTCAGATCAGCATGAGAAGCCACCATTGAAATTTAAACTTCTAACTGCAAGTAAGAAAACTTGTGGATAGTCAGGAATTGGAATAGGTGGCCCAGAAAGTTTGTTCAGCTCTGGAAGGCATCCAAGACCTGAGTGAGGAAAGCCCTGAACACTGTGGGCTGACCCTGTTTTTAGTACAAGGTTGGACTAGAGGCCCCAGAGTCTTGGCCCTCAAGCCTGTTGCCAGATATTCTGAATTTCTGTGATTTCTATGCTATTCTCACTTTCCAGACAATGTATTTGGTATCTTTGTTTTCTAAATCTCTTTCTCCATTCTTGAGTCACTGTGGTGTTTTGCTTTACTGTGAACGCTGCAAGATACTTCCTTTCACCTTATCCCCCATATTTATTCCTCCTCGAAGTGTTTCTTGGCTCCCCAAGGCCAAGAGCCTGAATTTTTTTCCTACTCCTTTGCAACTTCTCCTTGAAAGCCAAGTTTACGTTGTATCAGGTTTCTCTCCCAGTGCAAGTGGAGGGGCGGAGTCTGACCTGTCCTCTGTGGCTTCCTCTTGGATTGAATTTATCAAGCTGTCTATTGACTTTCTTCCCCATCTCTGAAAAGGCATTTGTTTTGTCACGGCACCTGGCATCCAAGGATTGTAGCATTCCAAACAACCTGAAATGAAATAATGACTCCACAGAGTAAATCAAGGCACTGTGTGTGTACAGCCAGGACAACTGAAGGGATCTTGCTGACCAATTCACCAAATTGGCAGCAAATCTAAGAGTTTGGTCTGCTTTTTGCATTAAATCCCATTTTCTCACAGTGTCCCTGTGTAAAACAAGCAGCTTTTCCTCCCTCTGCAGTCAGAAGGCCTGAAGCTCTTTGTTCATGCTGGAACTCTGTCCACACCAGTAAGTTGCTCCTGTCCTGCATTCCCCTTGTTATGGAGCTCCCTGTGATAGGAAGGGCAGGGTATTCTTTGTTTGTATTCTTTGCTGCTGATGGTTGCATAAACAATGTTACCTTAATAAACAACCTTGCCAGGAGAAAGGCGAGTGGTGTTGCACCCTCTGGGACCCTTTATTTATACCTCCTAGGTCCCATAGGACACAAACACACGTAGTCTCACTTGTTTTCCACCCCTCTCCCTTCTCCACAACATCACTAAATGGTTAGAGCTGGGATTAGTGTCTAGGCTTGGGTAGACCCTTTTCTTCTCTCTGTAGTTCTCTGCTGGGTTATTTACAGTGGGCCTCTGACGATGGTGGGTTGCATTAAGGACAGCCAAGGGGAAGAATTTAGCCTACACAATAATTTCTTCCCAGTATGTGTGTGAATGAGGAAGACAGGTGTCTGATTTGCACTTTCCAGGAAGTTTTCTTCCTCATGGCAAATAAGTAAAAACTGGTCTCAGAGTCACTGAGACATGAGCAATGTGGACTCGCATTCAGCTTTTTCTTATGATGAAAATTTTTGTATTGTCTTAGCAGGAAGATCTAGATAATTTAATGCTTAACTTCAGTTGAATAGAGGCTTTCCTGTACAACTGCATGTATTCTATTGGGAGATGGAAAAGTGAGCCACAACAATGGCTTTAGAGCTGAGACACAGATCTTCTCTGCTTTGGCTGAGAACCCCAGTGCTCTCTGGCATACAAGTGCCCTGCTCCCCAAATCCTCTTCCACGTTTTTTCTAGTTTGAGGCAAAGTGTTCCCCCAGCCCTTTTCTCTTCATGACACTAGCAAGGGATGTGCTGAAAGGGATGCGTTCCAGGGTGGCTCTTTGGTTGAGCTGACTGACTTCAGTGTGTGGGATAAGCACCCAGGGTACAAAAAGGGTGCTTATTTGTACAGTTTTAGAAATCTGTGGTTATATTTACCAGGAAATAAAATCACAGCACACACTCTTTGGAACGTACTTGGGTTGCTTTCCAAACAAGGCTTGTGGTTTCTGGCAGGAAAAATTGGAATCCCTTGTAACAACAGAAAATACGAACAGGCTAGAAGAAATCCTTTGCAAAATCCCAGCTCAGCTGAGAGTGAATGTGCAAGGAAAGACCAACCTTTCTGTGGTCTTTGCTCCAGTGGTTTAAGGAGCTGGAAGTTTCCTCTCCCTTTCCCAAGAGTCCTGGGGTGGAGCGATTATGGAAAGCTTCTTAACTCCTCAGCCTTTGCTTTCACACAGGTGTTGAAAACAAGTCCCAAACCTGTTCAGTATTAGTTTTATCTCTGTGCATGTTTAATATTGTGCTGGTCCCATTTCTGTGTCCTCCTTCAGACTGGTGATACGAGCTGCCAGTGTGATAAGCCGTGGCAACCACGCATTGCCCAATCCTTCACCCTTTCTGCCACACTTGGGTGCTCTCTTTGGGAGACTTCTTTTTCAGTTGTTCTCACAAGCCATGAAACCAGAGTCTGTTGGAATGCTGCCAAAATATGGGATGCAAGAGGGAGAGTGTCAAGGGATTGGATACCTTCTTCTGTCTCTAGTCCCCTCAGCTACCAAAAATTCCTGTTTCTAACTTACAGAGGAGCCATTATGCACACATCTCTATGACAAGGGAATTTTTTATTTATTGATTTTTTTAATGTGAGATTGCATTTGTGGGCAAGAAAGTAGATGGAACAGGCCCCAAGCAGCCCCTGCAGGCCCCTCTCTGCCTATACTCCGTCACCTCATTGAAGAAGAGGGATGGGGTGGGACTTGGGTGGTTGATGTAGGCTGAAATAAGGTTTCTGGCACCCTCCAGATGTGCATTTTGTCCATGCACAGGACACTTCTGGACTTACAAAATGTAGGAGGAAATATGAGCTCTTCTTCCCTCCACACACCCTTCTTTCTCTGTGGAAGATCTTCCTGTGAGGAGAACAGTCTGTGACAGGTTTCCTTCAGCACAAATCATTATTTGAGGGTAGCACAGGGTGAGATGCTTGAGGCCTTCTGGTAACTTCAGGAACTGGCAGGCTTCCCTCCCACCACTTGGGGTTACAAATAAAGGAAGAGCCACAGGAACATGTGAGGAAGATTCCTTTTTAAACACAACCAGAGAGGAAACTGGGAGAAGCCAGGAATCCGTAATGACCTGGTAACCCCAGTGGCTGCAGCAGCACTGCACAGAGAGAGCAGGAGAGGGTTGTGCAGTTGTCCCATAGGCAGAAGGTGGCACGTCCCCACGGGAGGCCCCTGCTGAACCAGGTAATGAGGTGGAGTCGAGGGAGAAGGATGTTGGTGTCTTGGTGAGATGCTCTAGGCTGGGGGTTGTGTGACTCTTCTGGTTTCCCAGCACAGGGGACCATGGTAGTTATGTCAGAGTTAATTGGACACAGTAAAGTTAGAGCTTTAGCTGGGGAGTGAAAGGAGTGAAAGGGACAGAGAAGCATCCTGGAGATTCAGTGACCCCAGCACTGAGTCCCAGCTCACATCATCCCGTGTTCCAGCTGCTGCCTGAAAGCAGAAGTGCCCCCAGCCTGGAGCTGCTGCAGTTTGCCCCGGGCCCTGGAGCTCTGTCTCAGTAGGCACCGTGCTGCCCGCACGCCTTACAGCATCCCCAGCCGGAGCGCTCCTGTCCGAGCAGCCCGAGTGGCTCCAGAGCGCACATGACGTGGCAGCAGCGGCCGCTGTGTCTCTGTGCAGCGGGATCGCTGCATCCGCACGGGTTGGGCTGGCTGAGGAGAGGCCGGGCTGGGGGAAGATTGACACCGTGCCCCGGCTGCTCGGTGATCTGCTCTTGGTGACTGTTCTCCGTTTAGCACACTTCCTGATTTCACCCACAAGTGTATTTTTATTTATAGTGACAAATTGTTTATGTCAAAAAGTTCAAGTGCTTTAATGATGTCCTCCCAGTTGGAAGATTGAAAGAGGAAGAACAGAGAAATCTACTCTAGTTCATTAATAATGAGTGATAATAATTTTACTAAAAGCTAAATGCCGTTCATGTTTCCATAAATACAGTGCTTGATGTCTCTGAAAATTACTGCAAGTAATCAAAAGCAGTTATCCCAAAGACCCCGAATTTCTGACAGAGCAGGCTCTTGTGTTTCATTATCCAGGGTCTGCGAGAGAGCAAGGCAGGAATGAGAAAACCAGTCACTAAATTTAAGTTATGAATTATAAGAGAAATTAATGCTGTGTAGGAAAAATTGAGACAGCTAATACAAAAATCAGTTCAAATTTCGTGTATTTTTACACTGATGGGATCGGGTTTTTTCCTCAGTTCCCTGAGGGTGCAGAACTAATAATTAAAAACATAGATATTGCACAAACTAATAAACACTCTCTGCAGGAAAGGAGAGTGTGTATTGTGCTTACTGGTTTGCCTTTCCCCTCCTCTGTGCTTCCCCGTTTCCAAATTAGAAATTGGAAAGAGAGGGATTTAGGGATTTTTTTTATTTATTTATTTGCTTTTATGGGGAAGGAAGGAGTGTTGTGGTTTGGGAGTTTTTGTTGGATTTTTTGGTTGGCTGGTTGGGTTTTTCTTTTTAACTCTTGCTCTTACCTGGCCCCTTCCCCTGCCTGCAGCCTCGTCTCAGGTGCTGCTGCTCTGACACAGTCTGCGCAGGAGGAGGATCGAGGGGCCGCCTGGGGCCGGGGCAGGAGACCCAGGGGTTTGGCTCCCTGCGGTGCCAGCTGTTGTTTTCAGGCTCATCAGAGCCCTCCTGAGCCAGTCCGGCTCGCTAAACCTGCGTGAAACCGGGCTCGGCCAAAGTGGACAATCCTAATGATTACAAAGCGGGTAACACTGAGTGCGTAATCTGGGGCGCTGCGCTGCCTGCCGGGCCCGCCGCGGGGCTGGGGCAGGAGCAGTGAGGGTTCCGTGCTGCAGCAGCCCCAGCGCTCTCTGCCAGTGACCGCGGGGGCGAGTCCGCGGCTGCAGGACAGGCGGACGGGGCTGTGCC